>JAEIIG010032053.1:0-20057 GCA_018904695.1 Drosophila parvula
GGTGGCTCCGCCAGGTAAGTGGTAAGTGGATCCCTAATGAAGCCCACCTATATGGGCACTGTCTGGGGGTCCTCCGCTGCCTGCCCCCATCGCCACAGGTAGACAACTCCTTTGGCCATTAAGCTGGAAAAGTGCTCGTGTCTGATGACTTTTTGTGCGCGCGTTGACAATTTTCCTGTGTGATGTGCTCAAGATTGATGGCCTGCAATTATCGGCGATGAGGTAATTTATATATGCAACTGTCTCGATGTGTGTGTTCGCGCCTTGTCACGCCCTCAGTTACAGCCGTATTTACACAATGTGTGTTTGCCTGAGTGTGTGCGAAATTCAATTAAAACGGAGTGCAGGGCCATCCATATATGATACATATATTTTATGCAGCAATCGGAATTAAAATTAAAAAACTAAATATCGATTGTGAAAAGGGCAACCGCAAAACAGCGACTGTGAGGGGTTAAGGTTCACGGGTTAGGGGTTAGGGGTTAAAGAAAGTGCGCAATACTCAAACACACACACACATGTGCCTTTGCATATGTGGCAATAACACAAATTACGCAACATATGGTGCCAATGATGTTGCCCATTTCGACGCTGTGCGTGTGTATCCGTGTGTCCTGGTGTCCTTGTGTGATTGCGGCACAATCCTTTTGGCTGTCAGTGATTTTAATGCCTTTATTTCGCCCCGCCATCTCTGCGTAGTCCTTGGTCCTTCAGCCTTTTCAGTGACTTGCCATGCCTTTCTTCCCTCTGCCTTTTGCCCTTTTGCCGCTGTCGGCTGCTCCTTTTTTCTTCCACTTTCGACAAGCTTTTTACTTTTTTAATCTCAGGTGACGCCGCCTGGGTGTCGTAAATCAACCTCACCACCAGTCAAAGGAGAAAGGGGTGACTTTCACCCCCAACTTTCTTTATTTCTTTCCTGCCTGCCTTTTTTTTCATGCAGGCAGTGCGAGTGTGCGATAATTGAGTTGTGAATGTGTTCTACAAGACGCACGTAGCTCAATACATGGTAAATAAAATAAGGAATATATTATATTCAAAAGATTTCAATGAAGGACTTGAATATATACAAATTTATCATACATTTTTATAAGTAAATGCATTAGGTTTCTCTCTTTTCTTTCTTCTTTTGTCTAGTCATAGAAATTTTAAACTATAAATATTCTCAAGTATTTCTTGAAGTATTTTATTAAAGAAAGCACACCTTTCTCCTGGTGTAGATGACTTAACCTCCCGCTCTCTCTCTCTTAACGTATTGATATGCGTCTCAGGAAGCTGCGAATTATCGGTTTATGTATATTGCCAACTCGACGATAAGGGGAACAATGGGGAATATCCTTTGCCACTCAATGCTAATTTCCGCGAACATCCTTTCTACACCACCACCCGTGGCGGTGGCTCTCTCTCTTTCATTTTGCCATTAGTTGGATTTCACTTT
Organism: Drosophila parvula; assembly: GCA_018904695.1. Lineage (NCBI taxonomy): Eukaryota > Metazoa > Arthropoda > Insecta > Diptera > Drosophilidae > Drosophila > Drosophila parvula. Next base: position 1,436 of record JAEIIG010032053.1, read on the forward strand.
TGTCGGGGGTCTGGGGGGTTAGGCCGCCATAAAGAATTATAAAATGTCTTAATGGTCGCATAACAATTTCAACAATGAAAACCCGCCCCAAGAGGCGACACTAATCGCCAAACGAAATGAAATTTACACAAAAGTTTTTGCCCCAAACACCCCGGCAGACACCACTGACAAAGGCCAGCGAGATGGTCCTTAATTTTTGTGTATCCTGGGCTCTGCCAGCGGAAAGTGTTAAACATGTCGGGGAATTTGTTTATTGGGCTTTCTCCCCGGGATCTTATGCTCGGCTGGGGTTTCCTCACACCGCGATGGGCATCTGTTCGCCGGCCGGCAAACAATTTCTAATTAGCCCCAGCTTCGGTTTTAATTAAAATTGAACTGTAGAACATCTTAGCGGAGGCCAGGTGGATATCTTTCTAGCCTTTCTAGCTGCTACGCTAATTTTTAATTAGTGAAAATTGCACAAAATTCGAGAAGCCTTTCCAAAATGGCGGCGTTCGTGGGAAAGGCAATTACAATTAGTATTGCATACTTCCCAGGGCCGTACATAACCTCAAAATGCTGGGCTGGCAAATGGCATTAAATAAAACTCTTAATTGACAATTTGAAGAGCCAGCCAATGAGGGGGGTAAGGGGGCATATCGGGCATAGGAGTTGCCAATGCACCAGTCAATTAAATCCACCGCCAGCGTATTGACTTTTGCATTTATTTGCGAAAATTCCAACAAACTGCACAAATTAAAAACTGAATTGACAATAATTTAGCACTCCTCGGCATTTATCAGGCAGTCAGGGGTCTGGGGTCGGGGTTGGCCAAACAAAATGGCGTTTTAACGCCAACTGACAGCTCAAGTTAAAAATGTCTGCTTATCGAATTGAAAATTATTTAAATATGCGTTGCTAATTAGGCGACGGACAAGTCCGCTTGCCCAGAGACCACTGTCCTATTGGGGGATGGGGTTTTTAAAGGTATCAAAAGGTATATATCTATATTAACTAATAAAAGTACTATAGGTATTCTTTTTTAACCTTAGCATCATTTTTAAAAACCATTTTCAAGCACCCTTTCTAATTATATATTATCTTTATTTGTCAAAAAAGGCCTCCCAAATAAAACAATTAAATAAGAACTCCTGTCTAGGTTATATGTTATAAATTCTTTTCTTAATATTCGCTTGGTTTTAATGCAACTTGTCCGGTTAAAGTTAAAATCAAAAAGGGAAGAATATAGTAAATCAAAGGGAGCATTCAAAACACTTTTAGTGTTACCAGCTTGCGGTTGGTCAAGAACCTCTTACTTCTGGAAATATAAAATTAATATTTTTCCATAATCCTCATTATTTATTTGAAGTTAGGGTATCAAACTGTTACTTTTACATTAAAAAGCAAACTTTTTCGGCTGCTGATTCGTTGGACATTTGGAGTTGTCGGAATGTCAATTTGGGGACAGGATATACGCCAAAGTTTAATTATGCAAACCGGTCGGTCGATCGGTCGGGGGCAAAAGGGTTTTTGGTTTTTTTTCGGCGGGGTAAAAGCAGAGGCACAACTGACCGAAAATGATATACAACTAATTTATTTTCAATTTTCGGAAATCATGAGCGCTATTAAAATGTTAGTTGTCCGACGGGGAAAAGGATGTGGACATGGATGTGGGCGGATGGTCCGTAATCTGGCTGGTTGCATTAGGGAAAGGCTGCACTGTGGCATGAAATTGACACTGGTGCGCATGTGGTCGAAAAAAGAGGGGGAATGGGGCCAGTGGGGGCTTTTTATTTTGCATTAACAGCAACAAACACGACAATGAAATGACAACTGAAACGTCCGATACGCAAATAATATGCAATTTTATTTTATTTTTAAACAAAGGGGATTGGCGATTGGGGCTGGACCTGGGTCGGACGGATGTTAACTTCCACTTAAATGGCTGCACTTCCGCTTGTCGTTTGTTTGCCTTTTTAATATAATGTGCATAATTTTTCAATTTTTATTTATATTCGCGAGTGTTTATGTGTGTGCATTTCATTTGCAGAGAGCCGCATTATCGGGCCATGCCAAATAATAATAATAATGCATAATAATGTTGCATTCATGGGATTGGGGAATCGGGATCGGGATTCCTCTCAGACGTGTCAGCATTTTAACATTTTTTCTGCTTAATTTCGCAATTTTTACCCACAAACTCGCTCCTTTCGATGACCGCTCCCGGATTTTCCAGGCTTCCCCCTCCGCCCCACAGCTCGATGGTCATTTTCCCCCCCATTTCCACATCATCCTGTCTGACAGCTGCAGCTGTGTGTGTTGTGTGTGTGCGTGGAATATACGAGTGGCATTGTTTATGAATTTCAGCCCCTGGTGACAGACAAAATTGCAACAACAGCAGCAGCAGCTGCGCGCTCCGCTCCTCAATTAAATATGAAAATTTGTCAATTATTTTGTGCAACATGCGACGTTTGTTAAATTAATAATTATTCCTGCTCGACTCTGGTGCGCTCCTCTGCCTTGGCCCCGATTCAAATACAGAAATTGCTGGCCGAGAGAGCGACAGCCAAGTGACAAATTAAAAGGCGATTCTTCATTAACCTTTAATTGGCAGAGTAACCAACACCAACACCACCTGAAGTTGCCACTGATTAAAGCAGGGAAATGCTCGACTCTTTCAAATTAAAAGTACTGAATAAATTATGGCGGTAAAATATTACCTTTTCTTTGGGTCAAATGTTATTTTCATGTTGGCTGTCAATCTTTATAAACCAATATTTGAAACAGGGCGCTAATTGGCTCTTTTTTACAGTAACTACTTGGTAATGAATTACTTCGACTTAGCTTTTCTTTAAATTTAATAATTGGGATTTAACATTTACATTAACGCAATAGTAACTTTACTTTTTTTACCTAAAGAAAACATCAAGATTTTGGGGGTTGTTTATCTACAGAAAAAGTGCGATATCGACAGAAATATCGCGTCCAATATCATATCGAAAATATCGGAAAGAGTTATACAAAGACATTTTCGATAGATATACACATAGATATTATCAATAAACATCTATAAAACACCATTTTTAATAACCTCTTTATAGTTCTTTTGTTCATTAATAGATTAAACTAAGTTTAGGCACTTTTTCTGCACAGTCTGATATATCAAAAAGAATATCGATTTGTTGCACTCATATTGCAACGTTAAAATTATCGATTTATATATCGAACTTCGCTTCCAAAGCCTATACAGTCTTTATATATCGGTATTTTTAGTGATACATGATTCGTATGTTTATAAAGTTATCGATTATTATTTTATTTTAATTAATTTGGTTGAAATAGTTTTAATGTAGTAGTAGTAGTAAAAAATGTATACAGAATTGTTTGTGTTTCCAAGACAAGTTTTATTTTTAATTCGAATTTCAAGCAGTGGAGTTTTTCCGCATTCTGATTAATGTAATGTTTACACTTGGAGGCACTAAATGGAGATCCTCACCCTGTGCATTCCACAGAGCTGAATGTATAGTCTGGGATGATGTTGCCGCCGCCCTCATGAAGGCGCCATTGCCACCCACGTATAACCCACCCACTCTTGCACTTTTCCCTCCCTCCCTCAATAACTCTGCACTCGTATCTCCCCCACATGCACATACACATCTACATGCACATCCATTTCCCACTTCCACGTCCATTTCCACTCCAAGATTCCGTTCATGAGTTGCAGTTGGCGACGCGACGTGCCTAAAAAGAAATTTCGCTTGTTTTGGCATTGCCGCTTGACATGCGCTGCATTGTTGCTTGTGTTGTGTTGCTGTTGTTGTTGTGTGTTCAGTGTGTGTGTGTGTGTGTAGTGTGTGTGTGTGTGTGTGGCATTTAACACTATCAAGAGTCAAAAGTGCGTAGTGCACGGAGGGGCTACCAACGGAGATGGGGGCGCTAAAAAGAGTGGAGCCGAAGTTAACTCAAAAATGTTTGCATGTTGCGTGCCACGCAAACATTCTGCACACCACCTACCACTGCCACCATCTAGGGGGGTGGAGAAGGGCAGGGGGCTGCACTGCAGGGGCGTGGGTAGAAGGGGAACCCATTTGCATGCAAGATTGGGCGCGCGCGCATGTCCAAAGTGGCGTCGTCGTCGTCGTCGGCGTTTGTGGCTCTGGGCTACAAAGTAGTCCTCCCCGGTCCCCGTCCTCCCTTGCTAAAAACCCCTCTTGGACACCTCCCCTGCCCCCTCTTACTTTTTGCTGCAACAGCAGCAGCTGCTGCGTTTTGCGATTGGCTGACTTGGCCTGCCCTTTTGGCCATTTTCGTGTGCATGCTGATAAGCCAAGTAGTAGTGACCCCCCTTTGTGGGCCCTTCTTTTCGTTTCGCCAAACAAGACGACATTGCCCAGTCTTGAAGCCCCCTTCCAGCCCCCCTTCCAGCCCCACCTCCCATGTCTTTGTGTGACATTCAATCAGAAAATGGCGTTTTCTTGTCAACGTCTGCCAGACTCAGTCGCACTCGCAGTTGCCGGGTTTTGGCTTTTGGGTTAGAGAAAGAGCCAGCGAATGTCACGCCCACGATTTTCGCTCAGCTCCAAACCCCATATACCCCCCCTCCCAGTCAACGTGTCCACGTCCATGTCACAACAAACGCCAGGCTCCCAACAATAAGTCAAATGAACGAACAAACAAGGGGCCAAAGACGCGATGCTTTATTTGAGCGAATCTTAGATGCTCTTGGAAGTACTTAGGCTGCTCTCTAAGCTAACTAAGTCTTGGTTTAATAAAGAAATCATGAATATAGATCATGAACCTTGACGAAAAGTATCTTAAAAGAAGGTAGATGTGTTGAAAACCAATATTAAGTCTTAACAACTTTAAAGGAGCTCATTAAACAAAAGCAAATATTGCATAAAGAAGTATTGCGTGCTCAAGACCTATTTCTGTATGATATTTTTGCTATAACAATGTGAATATTTTCCTAAAAAAAAAGGTCACTCTTAAACAAGAGAACCCAATCTTTATTTCGCACTCTTTCCAGGCATAATTTAGCCGCAACGAATGGCACACTTCATCTGCCTTCTTGATCCATAAGAGTATACCCAACTTGATGACTTCTGTTGTTGCCTCAGAAACAAGCACGAGGCCCAAGCAACATCAAGACTGGAGGAGGTAGAGAGACTTTTGGGCTCCCTCAACAATGTCAACTGGTGCTCGTAAAAATGCACAAAGTCCAAGAAATGTCAAATAATTTTAGCAACGATATAAACCCATTTCATGTTTACGACAAACGTTTCGCTCGCCTCGCTGGCCAAATGCAGATGATGATGATGATGTGGATGTGGATGTGGACTAGGACTGGATGTGGATGCAGTATTTGCATGTGCCACGCCTTCGCCCGCCCACTCCTGCTCATGTGGAGGCGTCGGCATCGGCTTCGCTGGTGCTCTTGTGTTTTCTAATGTCCTGTCATGTACTTTATGAGATGTCGAGCGCCAGCGCAATGCCAAAGATGTTGGGGGTCTGGGGCGGAAGGGGTTACTGGGGAGCACTGGAGGCAGGACAGGAACCGTGCGCGTTATCGTGTCAAAATGAAGGGACAAACGACAACGACAAGAACCAAAAACGACACGAAATGAACGGCCCCGACCAGCGCGAGAGAGAAGGAGAGAGGATCCGCAGGCCACGTTCCCGTCCAGAACGGACATATTAGGAGGTTCCTCCAAGCCCTTGGCTGGGTAACCATGCACTTGAAGAAAATCTATATTCTATATTCAAGAAACATGGTTATTTTTAGGGAATATAGAGGGGTTATTGCTTCTAAATTAAGATGCAGAGTTTATTACTTAAAGAATCAGTTCTTAAGAGTTGAAAATAGTTTCCTGGGGTTTCCAAAAAGATGTTTCCCTGAAAAACCACAATATTTTAGGTAAATAATTTTCTAAAATTAAGGAAATACCTTTTTTCCCTGAGTGTATCACCCCCCTTGCCATTTCCCACCCACTCGCTTTGATTGTTGGTTTTCGGCTTCGGCTCATTTCTCTTAGGCTCGCCGGCCGGCCAGCAATCTCATCTCATCCTCATCCTCATCCGCTGCTGCTGCCGCTGCCTGACAGGAGCACAAGTGCAGTTTAGCTGGCTGGCAAAGAGCGGGAAAAGCCGGAAAAGTGGGAAATAGGAGCAGAAGCAGCTGGGGCCGCATCGCATTAGCTTAATTTGTGTGGGAGGCGTCATTAGAGACAGGCGCCCCATCAAAGGAATCGGACGTGAAAGAGCATCAGTCCTCGGCAAAAGGGCTTTTCGCTGAAGAATGTGCCAGCAGTAGCGTCATCGTCATCCGAGGGGATACCAGGGATACCAGGATGCAGGATACAGGCCTGCAGTCTGAAGGGTATTAAGGGACAGAGTCATTGGCAAGAGCTGTGCACCAGGAAAAAGTTTAAAGCAAAATTTAGAACTCAAGACGAAGTATAATTCATTTAAGAGAGTATTTATTTATTTCTATAATTAATAATGTATCATACGACTTACCATAGCATTTATTTAATTGCAACGAATGTGCCATTGTTCTTGTATAGCGTCGTTTCCTTAAAAACCTCGCCTATGTTTACATCTGATCATGATTATATCCCATAAGAAAACGAACTTGTCTCAAATGGAATTATTCCCTATATCTACTACTTTCTTTACCCCCTGAAATGAATACTTTTTTCCCCCTTTAGCCCCCTTTTTCTGCAGTGCAGCGATAACCAATCCCGATGGTGATTGTGAGATTCATTTGTCATATTCCCGCGAATGCAAATGAGCTAGTGTTCCTGTGCGTCATCAGTTCTATGCAAATTCCTCGACTTGGGATCAGCAATCATGGCCTGTCTTGGCTCTGTATTAAGTTCTTCAGAGCGCGATTTTTTCGCACTCGCACAAATACCAATTTCTCCAGACCCCCCCGGAGAAATCTCCACCCACGAAGCACTCAGGCCCCCGGCCCTGGAAGCCCCAATGCCGTCGCCTGTCAACTCTCATATACAATTTTTGTTTATTTTAGCAACTGATTTATGCATGAGATAAAGCAAACTTTGTAGACATTCTAAAGCAGAGCTCCGAATAGCACGAGAAAAAAAAAAACCAGAACAGAACGGAAAATTGTATATTGGAGCTCACAAAATATGCATAATATTTGATAATGCTTTCAGCGACATGTCCTTGTTGTTGTCCTTGCTTGCTGTTGTTGCCAAAATGAGGCGGGGGCCTCTGGCTGAAATTTACTTTCAGCAAGGAGTTCTCGATCTTATCGGAGGCGCCATGTGAGCATAAATTTCGAGCTGCCGCCGCAGCAAACAACAAACAGTAAAAGGGAACCCAACATCCCAAAAGGTCACAGTCAATATGCTAAGGGCCCTCCTTCCACTGGTAGTTTCCCCGCTACCTCCCCTCTTTGGAAAGGGTACCTCGGATTGAAATAGCCGCCCCGCCAATTGTCGAGGGGCGTGTCCATTCGCTGCAAGCAAATTACACGGCGATACTACAATTATTTCCTAAGCCTCCAATGGAACTCCAACTCCATCTCCATCTACAGCTTCAGCTCCAGCTCCTGCTCCATCTACAGCTCTCCATCCTGCTCCCTTCGAAGTTCGAACCTTCTGGCATTGTTATTATTTCAGCTGAAGAGGCTAACTGGAAGCCGGAAAGTTTGGCCAGCCCGAGCAATTAATACCAAAAATTACACACTTCCATTCGCGAGGATGCCTCGGGGGCAGGGATTCAAGTGGCCTGCACTCAGAAAATATATCAAAATAATATTATATAAACATATACATAATTTAAACCCTTTTAAAATATATTTGAAGTGCAAAAGAACCCTTTAAACTTTACCTCACACATCAAGATTATTTGTAGAAGCTTTTAAAGTATTTTCCAGATGTTGGTAACAAATTTCTCTTAGTGCCTGTGGGGAGTAATGGCAACTGCCTACTGGTGACTGACTCACTGGTTACTGGTTCCTGGTTAGTTGGTTGCTTAATCGCTGATTTCCTGCCCGATGGCAGGACCAAGTTCTGAACTTCTGGGCGCCCGTTTCCGTTCGCACTTGAGTGATTCTGCCGGGGATTTGGTTCTGGCCTTCTGAGCTTCTTCTTTCTTTTGTTTCTGCTCGGCGAGAGGGACAAGCTCATAAATAAATAAACAACACAAATAAATTCCGTAGCCGTGGGTTGCTTGCTTGGCTTCTCATAATCAAGCGTTGTCTTTATCGCCGCTAAGTATCTGTATCTGGGCAAGTATCTCAGCCTTTTGGCCGCCTTTTGTCTTGGCCTTAAAGGCTGTGTGCCCCAAACTGAATCCTGTGGTAGCCAGTGAAGCGTCAAGGTGTACCAATTTGCAGGGCATGCTTCACTGCGCCTAATAAGTTTTGCCAACCGCATTGGATTCTTTCCAGAAAAACCCCACCAAGAACTTCTCCAAGCCAAATGAATAAATTTCGGGCCAACTTTCCGAGGCGAAGGGCAAGGAGGCGGAGATGCTTTTGATTTCCAACTTGTCGCCCGATTGTCACACGTAAACAAAGCTTCAAATTTTGGCCAGGTCCGGGGAGTAGATCTCCACATCTCCAACCCCCAGTGACGGTGGCCGTGCTCGGCAGCGTGCGAATGATTAATGGACGGTTAGACAAATGGAAATTGTATGAATTACATTAAAGTGTAGTTAGTTCGAATTCGGCAACTCTGACAAAGTCCGAAAAGGGGGAAAATCCGAGCTGCACTCGACTGCCAGAGAACTTTCACAAATGCTGGCATTTTCATTTTTTTTTTTTATTTTTACCAAGCGACCGTTTTAAAATGATGTAAAAGTTTCTGTGGCAGTTGGTGGTTCGATATCGAGGGGGTGTGAAACGGTGGAAAGTGCAGAAAGTTGCCTAATGAAGAGGCAGTGACCATGACAAGGCTTTAAAATAAATACTAGCAAGTGATTCGGAAAGTTTTGTGACATTCTAGAGCTTAGTTCTTAAAATAAAATCTATAGTTATAATATTTTAATAAAATAAATAAATGATTAGCAAGTTTTTAATATTAGTTTCAGGGTTTAAAACTTAAAGTATAATTCTTAATGAAGAGACCACGATGAGACCTTCAGTTTACCTCCTTGCCAGTTTATGAAACCAATTTGCAGTCTGTGAAATTCTGCTCCCCATCTTTCCAATTCTTTATTTTTTATGTTGAAATTACAGGGAAATATGTGTGGCAAGACGAAAGAAATTCGTTATGATTTATGAGCTAAACAATTACGTTGCAAAGATGTTCCCAGGTAGGAGAACTTGTACTCGTATTAGACAAACGACAAGGCACCTGGAAATGGAGACCCAACTGCAGCGAAAATTAAACCTAAAGTCGTGGCAGCTTTAATTTCCGATTAAGTCCGGGGGAAACAAAAAACTAAATACAAAAAAAAAAAAAGAAATCAAGAGCCAAGTGGGGCCAACGAGGCAGACCAAGAAATTGGCAGCCATGGAGGCCGAGGCCATTGCAATGGTGTATCATATAATAATAATAACAACCTGGTGTAGGGAGCAGGAGCAGGAGCTGGAGATGGAGCTGGAGCTAGAGCTGGCCAACATGGAACATGGAGAGAACAACAAAATTATTACAAAAGCCAGAAGGGGCAGGCCGGCCAAACGGCTTTTCGGGCTCTACCAATGGCCGGTTGCCTGCATCGTTTTGGAAAATCTACCTTGAAGGTAATTATAGTAATTACTTCACGAATCGCAAGTAGTGAGCGTGGCCGTTGCCTCCGTTCCTGTTCCTGTTGCAGTTGCAGCTTTACTTCTGCTCTGGCTGCCGACGTGCGACCGCCTAAAAACATCAACAGTTGCCCGTTCCAGAAAGCCAAACCCCGGGCCAAAAAAAGCAAAAAAAAAAAAAAGAAAACCCCGAACCGTAGCGAGGGTCCAACTGACCAACATGGCAGAGTGGCTGACTGGCTGAGTGGCTGAGTGGAGGGATCTGGCCAAAAACCCATTGATACCAGACAGGGACAGACATGGCTGCCACGGCTCCTCGCTTATCGCTCCGAGCCAGTTTTGCTGCCATGCCCTAAGAGAGGGTATTTAAGCTAGGGAATCAAGTTTGCCACTTAGGAAGTTTAGTTATTTAAGAACTACGAGTATTCATAAGGCAAGGCTATGACCCTTTGAGTTCTTTCTTTAAAAGAGAGTTCTATAAAAACCATAAGTAAGATCTTAGGTTTTATCACTTTATATACATAAATATATATAAGATATTTTCTGTAGCTTAACCATTTCTAAATATTATATCCTTTAAGCCCCATAAGGGTATTCGAACTACTAATCCCTTTCCGTTTCTTCTTTTTATATATATTTTTTTTTTGCGTTCAAGCCCGGCTAAGAGCGCCTGCTGCTTTTTGCTGGCACAATCGGATTGGATTTAGCTTTAGCCCTTGATTAGTTTTGCGCGCCGAGCGGAGGATGCCGCCAACTTGCTCTTATTATTATATATATCTACCTACTACCTACAGACCCCGCTTATTGGCTGCAGAGCGGCTTTTGGCTTTTGGCCAGGGGCTGGGACTAAGGATGGGGCTGGGGCTGGGGATCGGGATCGGGATCGGTGAGCCAGCCAAGACTAATTTTCTTGCACACGAAGCAATTTGAATTCACCGAGATCTCCAGAGGAATTTCTTCATGTTGCTGTTGCTGCGATGTTGCTGGTGTCCATGTCCGTCGGTCGGCGGGCGCTTGTTGCCGTTTTGTTGCCAGCAAAATTGCTCTGAACTTTGGCTGCACTCTGCTGCAATTCGCAGTTTGCGATCACGATGTAATTTTGGAAATTGCCATGTTGGCTGCGGCTTTCGAATACGGTTTTTGGATTGGATGTTGTGTTGGTGTTGCGCCTAATTTGTCGCCGGCATGCAGGCAAGGCAGCATTCCCTTTTTAAGCCCTCTTACGAGCCAAAGTTATGACTTCCCGACTCGGCCGGCTGACACAATTAAATCTGAGCGATCGCCGTGACCCATTGATAAATTCTAATTGTTAAATTTAATAGCCATATCGATCGCTCTGGCTGGAAAGGCCGCCGCCGTAGAGGCACCTCGATCGCCGATGCCATTCGAATTTATTGGTACAAATGGCATTCTTAATGATGGTCGGGAGCCGAGTTGGAGTTGGCCAAGATCGCGGCGCCTCTTTATGCCGCTTTGTCGGCATTTGTCGCAGTAGCAACATCGGATGCAACATTGCTACGGCCACGGCGACTGCACTTTTCCCAAAGCATTATAACCGATTTTTATTGCCCGCCATATATTTCATCTTATTGAGTCGTTCGCCGTCCCCAGCCTGGGATGGTTGTTACTCGATACCGAAATCGATGCCAGCAAAGGGGGAATCGATGACAACAAGTGCGCCGTCCGCCCGCCGATTGTCGATTGTCTTTCTCTCGCTGCCTGTGAGAAATGTGCAGGAAATGATTTTGACATTGCGAAGGTGCAGTTGCGCTTAGCAAATATCTTTGCCAATCTAGGGGAATGCACAGGGGAAAAATATAGATATTAAATCTAGAAAGATTTAGTTAAATTAATGGAGAATATAATATAGAAAAGGATTTAAGATAAGGGTCTTACAGCAATATTCTAACCAAAAAAAGATATGAGCTTCCTTATTTGATTATGTCACACATTGTGAGCTGGATTCCTTTGCTAATAATTATTCATTATAATTATGGCTTAAACTAAAGTTCCCCCCTATTTGTTGGTCTCCATTTTCCCGCTGTGCATCCACTGGCAGCTCCATCTGCAATCGGAATGCCATCAGTTAAGCGTTTAGAGCTTGCTTGCGATCAGCTAACAATAAAGTCTGCAATGCGAGCCACACCCAGAGCAGGCAAATGATAGGGCGAAAATGCGAAAATGCCTGCCTAACTGAATTAACCGGCTAATCAGACGAGCAGCTGGGCCTTTAGCCTTCAGTTGATCCTCTGGCCAAGATCCACCTCTAGCCACATTTCTATAAAACGAACACAGAAGTGAGTGGCTATGATGGGCCCGTCTTGGCCCGACTTCATCATCCCGCGATTGCCATCAACATGGCTAGGATGGAGGACACAGGATGGTAGAGGAAATGCGTAGGCCGCAGCTGGGAATCTGGGAATGTGCCAGAGCGGATGGAGAAGCGGCGGGTCTGTGGCCTATCGCATCGATGCACACATGGAGATGGAGACGAAGATGGAGCTCCAGCTTGGGTAGGATGAGCCAGCAAAGTCCACATGCAGATACAGGTAGAAAAACTAAGCTTTAAAATGTATAAATAATACAAGAAACTTTGAAGGAAAGCCACAAATATTCAAGGACACCTTTGAAGTTAAATTTCATAAGTATTTTTAAAGTTATTATTAATATTACTAAATTCTAGCTATTTATTTCTATAAAATAACATAATTTAGTTAGTTTTTTCCTCTGTGGAAGACTAGGGACCCCGACAAGGGCCTGGCCAAAGCCAATGGCACAGGGCCAGCCTCCTTTTGCACCGCTGTCTCTAATTTCGCTGAAGCAAATAAATGTCGTTACAAATCACGATGGAATTCAAACCGCACCGTGTCGAAGTGGAAGTCAGGAGTGGAGTTGGAGTGCTGCTCTGGTCCAAGAGTCTGGGGAGCGATAAATGGCAGTCCGAGAGAGACACAGCGACACACAGACTGTGGGCTCTGGACTCCAAGCTCTCGGACCCAGAGACTCGAGCCGGGCCGGGCTGGCTCATTATTTAATGGACTGATCGATCATAAAAAATGAGCTACATGCGAGCGCAGTGTGTAAGTACAAGTCGCAGTTGCAGTTTGCAGCAGAATTTGGGGAGCGGAGTGGGAGCGCCGCGTTTGAAATCCAAATGGAGAGCTTGTCATGTGAGTGGTACAAATGTTTTAGGCCACAATTGGAGCACTTCTGTTTGACAGTGCGTATGATTTATGCGCCTGCTGTTGCTCCTTCATCTCCATCTCCTTCGCCATCTGCAGCGGAGGCTCCTTTACCTCTTCCTCACCGCGTTGCAAGCTGGAACTGCAACTGCAACTCGAGGGATTTCCATGCGCACTTCCGCCGGAATTTCAGACTTGACTCTTCGGTCTGGCCGGCGGCTTTTGCTAACTGAAAATCTACGGCAAAAAAGCCGGATGGAAAACCGAAAAAAATGCAACAGCTTGAACTACACACACGGAGAGAAAAAGTAGGAATATATTTACTAGAGATACACATAATTATAATTAAGTTTTTCATATAAAAAGTTGCATTTAAATATACTTTTTGGGTTTCAAAGGAAAATGAATTTAGAACTTTGATGTCTTGGCTTAAATCCCAACACATTTTGACCTCTAAACTTTATTTTTTTTATATTGCTTAGCTCTTAAGTCAGTTAAGTTATTTTTGGTGTATAAAACTCTGTATTTAGCCAGTTTATTAGGGGAGTCCGAGCTGAGAGGACACATCCGCTGACAGGCGGCCTGTGCAACTGTTCTGCTGCTACCAACAATATGAAGTCGGCCAAAAAGGCAACCAACGAAATTCAGTGGAGCAATTTCTATGAAATTTATTTCACATGAAGATTTATCGCGATTCCAGACAGTTCTGGCGACACCTGCCAACGCCTACAAATGTAATTTATGGCTCTCCCGCATTATGCACACCAACTCACAGTCACACAAACACACACACAGCATGTGGCAACTGTCGTTGGTATATCACCCAGCCCCCTGACCCCTCTTTCTCTCACTGTCTCCCTCTGGCTGCTCCCTCAGTATCTTCCACCATTTAGCACACAAAATGCTTATAAGCGCTTGGAGCTCCCCTGCTCCCAGCGACACTCATCATCATCCCGACTCCTGACTCCGGGCGTCACTCGCTGCCCACACAGCCTTTAATATATAGTCGGATCTGTCGCGAAAATTTGACTCTTAGTCATTTAAAGTGTGGCAGTTACACATTCCTGGGATAACCCGAAGAAAGGGTGTTTAATTGGAGGAAGAAAGAGCATTTAAGCATTAAAATGGAGAAAGAAAAGCACGTTTAGTTGCTTGTGAGGTCTTAAATAATATCTAATATCTACCAAGCAGCCAGAGTATCTTACCCTGACACTTTAACTTTCCACAGCTTAAACAAAGTCTCCCTTACATGATCTAATATGTAAATGTAACGTAGAAAATTCCTTCAACTTCCAACCTTTCGCCAGAATTGAATTTCCCTCTCTACGCATAATATTCTTCTATAAATGGCTTGCCACGAATTTATTGCCAACTACATGAATCTATTACCGCTTCAGGCAAGTGGTTTGCCAGTTTATTGAATTATCCTCACAACACTCGCCGCAAACTGGTCCATTACCATACACAACTGATTGGGAGACACCACGTCATCCCATTACGGGCCCAAGACTTGAGTTTGCTACCGTAATCCGCACACTTTGCAGGCTATACGGTTATTTTTGCTTCTTTTTTTTTATATTTCGGACAACCCCTGGAAAAGGCAGAAAGAACCCAAAACTGTTCGAGAAGAAGGGAGCCAATCCTTTGATATGTTGAACAAAGTGCCACTTGGCACAAGTTCTAACGAAATGCGTTGTACATTTGCATATGTAAGGGAGGCAGAAGAGGTAGCAGGAGCAGTAGATGTGGCAGCAACCACAGCAACGAGAGCAACTGTCATTTTGAGCTTTTTGAGAAATTCATAAACTGAAAAAGTGGATTTTCATATGAAATTTCTGCGTGTGACTGTCGGATGGGGAGGGTGGGGAGGGGTAAGGAGGAGGAGGAGGTGGAGGAGAGTGGCCAACTTTGAAATTCAAATGTGGTACAGTGACAGGAGCAGCTCCACTTCCACTTCCACTTCCAGCTGTGCCTCCTCCACGTTAGATCCTTACAACCTGCTCGGCGTGTCGCACGCATGAACACCTCGCCTGAAGGACCTCTGCTGTCTGATGTTGCTGCGGGGCACCGTAGTTGCTGCTGTTGCAAACAACATAAGTCGCACTAATGCCCATAAAAGTGGCACCCCCCCAGCCTCAGCTTCCCGAGACTCGACTCGACTCGACTCGCCTCGACTCACCCAAAGTGCTCGAGATAAAGCCGAGTACTTGGAATGGAGTGACAAGTGGCCAGCATTTCATGCGAACTGCAGAAGACGACATTTTAATGATAAACACTCTCCGGGGTCTCCGGGGTCTTCAGGGGTCTTCAGGCGTCTCCTCTAGGCTAAGCCAGCCCCACACACAACTCAATAAACCTGGCCTCAAATGAAATGTGGCTACAAAAACGCAATTTAATAATTAACAGCACGAGCAGCAAAGCAACCCAGCAACACCACTACCAACATCTTGTTGCCTTTATTATTGTTATTAACATTTTTGCGAATGCCGTGAGGCGAGTTTTAATTGATGGGCCCCCGTGTGTCGTGCCTCTCTCTAATGCAGTTGTACAAAAGTTGATGGGGTTTAGCCTTGGTCTGGGCCCAAGCTCAACTCCCCTCCCCTCAGACACACACACACCCCGTGTGTAGCTGCTGACTCGCTCTTTTGCATGTGCCACGCCCCCGTGGCTATTATGAAATTATCGTCATCGTCTATACGCAGACGTACGAGTGCCGCAGACCCAGACATTCGCTGGCCGGAGACATTGGCCAGAGTCCCACAGAGGCGGCTGCCTTAGGCCATAAAATACACCAACCGAATGGGCCTACACTCCGCCGCGCTTCCTTGGCCAACTCGGGCGGCTGTCGCGATATTGCAGAAGCCAGAAGCCTAATTGCAATTTACCTTTGGCTCTGCCAAGGCCCTCCCTCCGAATCGCATCTCCATTCGCAGTCGCCGTCGCAGTCGCGGTCGCCATTCTCCTACAGTTGAGAATTTTAAATTGTTTAATGGTGACTAACTTACGATTCCAGGCCGAGTTAATTACGCCGGGGTGCATATTTGCCGATCCAAGCCGACTGGCGGTGTATATGGCCCCAGGACCACACCTTAGCCACCACCAAAGGGGCCAGGAGCAGCGGCCATAGAAATGACAGACACTCTCCGAAGAAGGGCACTGGCAGAAAGTTGGATTAATATTAAATAATAAGTATAAATAGAGATATTTATAAATTCTGATTATTACACTTTTAGCTTTTTGATTTAATTAAATATAGTATATATAGATAAAAGCTGAATAATCGCAAAAGAAGCTTTACAACCAAGCAACTTAGCATTAAGCACCATCCCTCGCAAAAAACACTTGGGAATCATAAGGCAGACCTTCAGTAATTTGTTTCTTAACAAATAAAAACCTTGTTTGATGTTTTAATATTAGTAACCCTCTTAAATTATATTTATAAATAAAGGAATATTAGTTTTTGACCTTACACCTTCTTGGGAACTAAGTTCTATGGTATTTATTCAGTAATTTCTTTCTCTCTCTGTGGCTCCCAAAAAAACACTTGGGAATCATAAGGCAGACCTTAAGTAAATTGTTTCTTATCAAAAATACATTCTTTGTCGTTCGAATATTAGTAACCCTCTTAAACTATATTTATAAATAAAGAAATATTAGTTATTGACGTTATACCTTATTGGAAACAAAGACCGATGACATTTATTCAGTAACATTATTTCTCTCTCAGTGCCTCCCAAAAAAACAATTGGGAATTATATAACTTAATATAATATTTTTCTTCCAAAAATAAACTATTTCTCGCTTTCGTATATTTATTAACAACATTCTACAACTGTATCACAACAACATTCTAGAACTTTATATTCACAAATCTTAAAGCTTCAGTTCTTACATTTATTTCTTCTTTTCGACTAATTGAAACAATTTTATATAATCCCTAGTTTCTCTCAGTGCCTTGGCTTAGTCAACAGGTGCCAGGCATCGCCGAGACAGAGCGACTCGAGCGAATCGAGCGGAATCGAGCGAACGATAGCATTTGTGAAAAATTAAACAAAATGAATTTGTAATTTCATGTCATAAATAATTGGTCGCTAACTCGCAGTTGGAGCCAAAGTCGAGACCAAGTCCCTGGTTCGGACCAGGCCAAGACGTTCCTGCTCCAAAAAGGAGAACCAGCAGCAGATAAGAGAACCAAGAACGAAGAACGAAGAGCGGACTTGGGCCAGAAATTGTAAAAGCTGAAATTACGCTAAATGCTGATTAAGTGAACATTTATCATTGCTAGTTGGCTGAAAACTGGCAACTTGCAACTCAAAACTGCAACTGCAACTGCAAATGCAGCTGTATTGAGGAAGTGAATGTGAATGCGAATGGGGGGCGCCTCTCTGTTGGGTTAGTTAATTTTCTTGGAAAAGCGACGGGCCACAGAAGCCAACGATGTCCCATGGCCGTGGGCACTTTGCGCGCGGAAACAGCTGTTACAGGAGGTGGAGGAGCAGGAGTAGAGCGAGGATCGGAATAAATGAGCCCAGAACCCGGTAGTTCAAGCCGCGAATTAAGTGGTAAAAGTTGTCCCAGAATGATAGGCACAGACCAGTTGAAAGGCTTTGAGTTGGGGGCATGATTTCCCCGAACAGAAGGCCTTGACTTACCAAGAAGAAGTCAGGCTTAAATATTTAAAAATAAGTTTTCCTTAAACAATATCTCAAAACAAAGAAGAAAACAGTAAGGTTTAGTAAATAAATGCTCTAAAAATAGCCCCCTTTGAAGGTCTTCCTTCAACTCCCATTCCCGGAATGTTTAGGATCCCTTTACCAACTAAGAAATAAAAGCATGTTGCAAATCCTATAAGGCACCAACAACTCGACAGGCGCACCAAAAAAAAAAAAAAAGTGAGGAGAACAAATGAAATGGAACTTGGCGGCTCATCAAAGAGCAGCTCTCGTGTCCAGTGTCCACTGTACAGGGCCCGTCCAGTTCAATGGCCATGGACAATGAGGGAAAATCAAAGACAATGACAAGTAGCCGGAGAGATGAAAATTCAAGAAGATGCAACGTCAATTTGATACATATTTATGATAATATGGCTGGCTCAGTCAGAGCCATAAAAACGGTTCCACGCCGGCCCAGAGAGTGAGCGAATATAAAAAGTGCAACAAAAAACTGCCAGAAAAAAAAAAAGGAAAAGGGGGAGGCATCCCGGTTCCATTTGGCGGCAAAGTAACAAACGAATCGAATTGAATCGATGTCGAGGAGGAACGCCGAACCGATGGCTGAAGGCTTGAACGGTTCCGGCCGCCCCGAGGTCCAGCTTGTTAGTGGCCGGGACAGACAGTAACCGCTAGGTCTCGGGATCGGGATCGGATCGTAGCCTCATCCTTAGCCTCATTGTTATCGAACCATATCAAAATGATCGGCGAGCGTCGAGCCAGCCGCATTTGCGTACCCAACATCCCAACAGGGGATGCGGCGGCGGCCTCAACTGCGATTGTGTCCGCCGAAACAGCTACAAACAATCGCCGCCAACGATCTTGGTAAGGAGATTCTCGGGGGGAGGCCAAGAGGCGAGGGAGCCCCCCTCTGTTGGTATGCAGATCGGGAGCCGGCGGTTGCATTTGCATGCGGAGCCAGCAAACAGGAGTCGCGGTCTCCGTTTCAGTCGGAGCCAGACTCTGGCTCTGACTCCGACTCTGGATCAAAGCCCAGACCCAAAGACGACGCTGTGCGACTCCCGCCAAGAGTG
>JAEIIG010032054.1:0-61130 GCA_018904695.1 Drosophila parvula
ACCTTACAAAGTTTCTTCCGTTTGTGTCAACTTCCATTTTCCATTTAATTTAACCCTCTTTGCAAATGGCAAACCTTTAATGGGAAATATCGTTTAAAAACCCAACGTCAACGAGTCGTAAATAAATTAATAAAATCGTTTAAACGTGCTGATTGTTTCAGTCAGTTGCCCAGTTTAACCTCCTCCTTCCTTCCTCCACCTCGAATTGTTTGGACTTCCGTGTCCTTCGTCCTGTTTGTGCCCCCCGAAGGCAATCAAATATTTATGAATTACCGGAGAAAGACAAACAAAAGGTCGTTCGGTCGGTCGGTCAGCTGAGATCGGCGGGGCCTGGAATTCAACTCGCAGGTGGACAAATAATAAACTGGCGATGAAGCTAGTAAATGCAATTGCAATTGCCGGTTGCAGTTATGCAATTGTTGGCAGCGACAAAAAAAAAAGAGTCACACAAATATCTTTTTAGATATTTTGCAAGAGCGGCTTAACCAGTGGTTTTCTGGTATTAATTTTTGTGGCCAAGTTGGATGAGCTTAAAGTGGGTCTTCAACCGGGAGCATATATACTACATATATGTACATGTGTTTTTTTTTCGGGCACTTTTATGGCCAGCAGCACACATTATCATAAAGTCAGACAAAAAATGTAAACTCATTCATCCCGTCACTAAATATTTAATAAGTTTCGATTTCATTCCCCTACCAACATCCAGTCTTCAGCTGCGAATCCCAATTCGAATCCCTGTTTTGTATCTGCGAATTGTGAGCCGACGACGAGTCGAGAGTCCCAACGCATCGCATAATTTAAAATGCAGCTCAATGGCCGCCCAAACATCCGTTCCCACCCATCCGTTCCGCTCGTTCTACGTGATTCCGCACCACGGGCGGTCGGTTGGGTCGGGAGGTGGCTTCGGTCGGCATTGCCACCCAAAATCATACCACGTCACTCCGCCAAAACTTCAGACACATTCAATCCAATCAAATTGAATCCTTTTGGGCACCCCTTGATGACCTCGTTTTATGTGTCCGGCCAGCAAGAAAAGTTATAAAATCAAATATGCAACCGCAATTCCTTCGGCATCGGCTTGTGCCTTCTTTTTTTTTGTTTGCGGTTTGGAGAGAGCTTTGGGAGACCGACAAGTTGCGATTAACGTGCACCAAGGACAAGAAGGAGCCCGGCAGGACCTGTGTCTCTGGATTCCGTTCAGAGGGCTTGGTCAACGTGCGAACAATTCACACAAAAACTGGGAAAGTTTGAACAAGTTTGCACCCCTGCACTGGTCGAAAAAATAGGGGAGATTTTAAAGTTTAAATATAGTTGTAAGATCGAGATCTTTTTTTTATCAAAGATAATCAATAGGCCAAATACAGCTGATTCATTTTTTATAAAAGAATCTTCATAAGTACTAAGTACTAAGTGTGTCGTTGAATTCGAACTTGGGAATTTTAAGAGCACCGCCTCGTGTTTTAAAAGAATATTTGTAATATAGAATGTATACCTCTTAATTGGTAAAATATTAAAGGATATCTTTATATATCAAAGTTTTAAAAAGAAAAGTTTAACCTTCTTCCTATAATTTTCTTTTACTCGTCAACACTTGCATTTCCCTAGAATTCCCAACAGGTTCTAGCTGCAAACTTGTGACAACCAAGCTGAGTTACTGATGAAGGACCCTGGCAAGGTCAGAAACCATTCTAATTTAAAAAATTAACATTTTAGAATATGTTTTAAAAATTAGTCTCAGACATATTCATAGTCTCCCAATTATTTACAAAAACTCTGCATATTCTTTCTGATACAACCAAGCCACAAATTTCTCTCAGTGCCTAGACAAGTGCCTTACGGGACACCCGAATTTATGCCCCAGCTGGCGGCATCACGTTCCTGCACCCCTTCACTCCCAGGCACGCAACAAAAAAACGGGAGAAACATTGCTGTAAACTCTGGAAATAAAAATTGCAACCGTTGAAGCTCATTAATTATTTAAACTATCTACAAATGTGTCTGACTTTCGGGCAAAAGGGAAATATATTCGTGGCAGAAGTTGCCATAAAAGTCAGACAGACTGCTGGGCTGCAGTTGCACAGAGAAACAGCGGCAGTTGATTGCTTCCACATGGTAATGAGCTTTAGATTTAGTAACCAACTTCAATGCGAACGCTGTTGCACTTTATAAATGTTCAGCCTTGGGTGTCAAGGTTTTTTTTTTGTGGCCATTCAGGCGAAGATTAAGGTCTCCTTCCTTGACTTTTTTCTTAAAGATTTTCCCCTTTTTTTGTTGTGTTTAGCAAACCCAACCCGTTCAAGGTTGTGTTGTCGCTAAAACTTTCACTTTGATGCATTTCATGATGTTGCTGATGTTTCTTTACGCACTCTGCGTTTGGACATTAAATTGCACTTGCAACAAGGGGAGGGCGGGGAGGTTGGCAAAAAGTGGGCAGAGAGTTTGGGGTGGCAAAGGAGGAGGAGTTTTGCACTTGGCACATACAAATCATGGCAGCGCTATAAAGCGACAACATCGCCAAGTTATGGCCCGATGCCTCAGGTAACTGACTTTTGCTCTTCTTCCTTTTGGCTTCCTCTTGTTTACTCTGGCGTTGCGTTGTCAAAAAATTTGTGAAACATGTTTTCTAAAGATGCCAGCAACTACACAACAAAAATTGGTTGCACTCGAGCGAATTTCTAAAGATTTCTTACAAAAAGAAAGTCCCCCGAAAAAAAGGGTTATAAATCAATTAAAATATTTCCATTCATTCTCCTATTTATGGAGTTGAAACTTTCACCCTAAGAAATTGACCAAAAATTTACATGTTAATCAAAAGTGTCGCACAAAGGTGTGAAATGACCTGAAAGACTATTTATGGTTACTTCCCCAATGGCTTAGTTTGATCAAAAGCAGATTTAACCAAGTCAAAAAGATATTTTGGGAAATGTTTGCAAGAAATTCAAGAAATCTACATTTAAACTTATTAAAAAATGTAAAGGTTTAAGGATTTCTAGTAGTAAGTAATGCCATAACTTCCTCTATTCTTTAAAGTTTTGTTATTTAAAAATACTCGCTCTATAAATACAGAAATATTTATGTTTTCTTAAGCAACCTGATCCCATAAATATTATAAACAATATCCTAAGGGTCTTCCCCACAATTTCTCTTGCTTCCGCGAAACTTTAAGCAAAAACCTAACAATGTTTGGTACTTTCAGTAACAAATTAATTTCTCCAGAAGAGTGACACAGCCCCGACACAGGCCACGTTGCACATGAGCAATTTCGTGGAAGGTGGAGGCGTCACATCATGCTCTCTGCTATACATCATATAGGGTGGGGTTCGTAGAGGTTGGGGGGGACACCTTGTAGTGTATTCATGTTACGCGTCAGCCTGATTAGAATATAGCGGCGAGAGACTAAATAATTTATGCGGCCAAAAGAAGGTCTGCGGGTCAAAAGTAGAGTAGAGTAGAGCTCGACTTGTTGCCAGAAAAAAAACTAAGGAGGGAGGAAGCTGAAGTTGGAGTTGTCTTCGGCTGAAGAGTCATTGACAAACTGTGGTTGCACGTGACCTGGCCGTGGCTATGACAGGTAGAGTCCACCGGAGCTCCATTTCCTTCTTCTGGCGAAGACAATGAAAATAAAAGCCAGCTGGCACGTGACAGGACTCCATCTCTCGTCCTGCTCATTATTGAATTAGTTATGAAAAGACGAAGATGGACCATTTTTAATTGTCCGAAATGAAAATGAAAAGACCTGTCTACCTTTTGTCTCTTTTTTTTTTTTGGCCAACGAAATAAGTTGTAATCCTTTTTAATAACAATTAAGCACGTATGCATGGCGGAGTCCTTTTTATGCTTTGTGTGTGTGCTTAGGACACAGACTGTTTCCAATTTTGATTGGCATCTCAATAAGGACAATTCAATTTGCCAGGACCTGTCAAGTGCACATAGTAAAGGCTCTTATCTTCCCAGGATAAGAGAAAAAGAAACACATCTTTTAAACCTTTTCACTGGCAAACAGCTTAATTATCTTGGGAGACAGAAAGAGTAGTCAGCCAGCTTTCAGGCAGCTAATTTCCGCTGCAACCCAGACTACATAGCCTAAAACCCCGTCAAAGGAGAGCAGCCGCCGCCTCCTCACAGCTGGAGGCAAAAGAAATGACTGGAAAAAGATTCTTTTTAGCATAAAGGAGGCGGCATAAGGGGTGATATTTAAGGAGGGCGCAAGGCAGGCTATCGACATCCTTGACTGCACTTGACTGGCAAAGTGCCTGGCCAAGTTCGAGGGCATTTAAGCCACAGCCGCAACAGGTGGCCAAAGAGAGAAGCTGCCAGCAAGGACCCACTCTGATTGAGTTAGTTAGTTTCTCTCTCTCTCTCTGTCTCTGTTGCTCGCTCTCTGTTTGCCACGCTAAATTTAACAGCAATTGCGAAAGTTTTAAGCCCCGGCCAAAAAGGTGAACTTCCAGATAATTTGCTCAAGGTGAGGGGGTGGCCCAAAAACTACAAACAGGACAGGATTGCCGGCACCCATGATGGATGTTTTCCATAGTTTAGCATATGTCAAGGAAATGGAAAATATAAAAAGGGTAAAATACTGGCAGACAGCCTCGAAACGTTTACAAAATCATTTCCTTCACGAGAGACACAATTTTCTGGTCATAAAATTAAATCAAAATTTGATAAGCAAAAATATAGGAGTTGGGAAACTTTCACAGCGAACAGGGAATGAGTTGAACTAGTGACAGGGCTTATGCTATATTTATAGACCCTCATGGTCCCCCACAAATATCAGTTAAGATAATCTAGTTTCAGTTGCTTATCAACAAGTTTTTTGGCCCCAGGCTGATACCAATAAACATGCAGATAATGAATTTGAGCGCTTGCCAAATGATTATACGCATGGAAAAGATTCGTTTTTGGGTTGGGGAAAGGCAGGTGTTTTTTATGTATTTTAACCTCATGTAAAGAAATTGTATCCTCTTAACTTGGCTTTAATTGGGTTGTCTGCTCTTTTTGCTGTGGGTGGAAAGGGGTTGCTGTTGTTGCGGTTTTAAATTAAGCAGACAGCTTACACAATTTATGGCAGCTTGGTTTACAAGGTTACAAATGAGAAGTAGATACTTTCAGATGTTTGGAGAATTGATATTACATTTTAATTAAGGTCTATATTATGTTATTTTCATGGCAATAACCTTGCACCTTGAAACATATTCCAACGGAAGATGATTTCTTTGGTTTATGAAGCCAAAAATCGGAGGCCACGTCACAATGACCGGCCTGTAGTAACCCACAGAGACTGCACAGAACGGAGACAAAAAGCGGCAGGAAAAGCGGCTCATTCAGGCATGGAAAATGCAACAACAAAAAAAAACAGTAGCAGCAGCATCAGCGACAATGCAACAATGAGATCGCTTATCAGTTGGCGTCTAATTTACGACAATGAGCCGCCGTGACGACGACGACGACAGACTGACTATGCTGCCAACCGGCTTTAATCCCCATACGTGGCCGTGTATCGGTGAGTATATGTTAATCTCCATGGGGGAGATTACAGCCGCAATTGGGCTTTAAAAATCGCTATACCCTGAACTCTGACATTACCGCCACAAAGTTTGGGGTTAATTACTATGTATTTATTGTTTAATCTCAGTTATTAAATGAAATAATTTAAAGACTGATCTTGGGATTTGATTGAGAATTAAGAGAGACTATAACGATAAGTTCTTTTAACTATTTTTTCAAGTTCAACCTGATCTACGACTTTGTTTTTATGGAAATTGGAGTTCCCCAATTAATATTAACTGCACTCACCTGGAGTCAAACTTCTTGCCATCGGCCTGCAGAGTGCCAGTGTAATGCATGGTTAGGGAATCTCCAGACTTGGACTTTTGTTCACATCCCTCCGGCAGACTGATCACATCCACTTTCAGATCCTCGGCACTGACGAGGCTGATGGCCAAAAGGCACGACAAAACGAGAATGGATTTCAACATGGCTGAAAGATAAATAAGGAAAACTTGATTACCAACAAAAATCTGTATATAAGAGGATTTTGCAAAAGATGAACGTGTTTAAACACTCGACATCAAGGTAGGGAGAAGTGTAAATAGTATTAAACCAAAATATATGACTTCATTTAGCGAAATTACCATAATAAAGCTTCATATTTTAAATAAGAAAAATATCCATTTGCTCACCAGACCATCAAGCAATAATTAAATACTCTAAGCATGTGCAATGATCAGCTAAATAGGCAATAAAAACCCCACTAATTAGTCAGTGAATAGCTGCTGCCATACCTTGAGTGTATAAAACCTTAAAGCTTAATCCTTGGATAGTATTATGGGGCACACTAACTCGAAAGTAAACCAAGCCAGCAATGGTCAAGCCAATTGGATGTTCACCAACTTTTATACACCGAGAAACATCAGACGCTCTCCATCATCTTCGGCTTAATCATCACTCGTCAAATTATGAGCGTTGCACAAGCGTTAAATGTTGAATTTAAACCAATTACCGCGGTACCCGGGAAGGTGTAATATCCTCTCTTTTTTTTGCTCAACAGTGTAAAGTTGAAATTGAAATTGAAAGAGGGGTCGGTCGGTAGCGAGATTGCGAATGGGATGCGGCAAGCAGCAAAAATTAGTCATTATGCAAATTTGCAATTCATTTCAGAGTGGGGGGAGCTGCCGATTTCGACCAGCCAACCAGCTTGTACCATTCGGATGGCCAGCTGGAGGGGATTATGCAAGCCATAGTGTGGCGGCTAAAGCCAACAAAATTATTGCGCGTACATGGTGGCGTATGCGTAATGTCCAACACGGTAAATTCCAATTGGTTTGTCGGATGTGGGTGTCGCCTTTTTTTTTTTTTTGGTTAAATGAAAGTTTGGCGATGAAAGCGCGTAGGTCGCTTAAATAAAAGAAGGTAAAGCTAAAAAAAAAGAGCAGCGATTAAAACAAAAACAAAAAAGGAAAGCTAACTATGGGAAATGGGCATGTTTTTTTACACTAGCAATTATTCATCATTATGTGTGATCAAGCCTAATCTAAAAACTAGGTAGATTTCGTTAACATTATTGTTGATTATTTATAAAACTAAGAAAGAGGTTGGTATTTCGAGTATATTTCAATATTTTTATTGCAATCCTTGATATATATTGAATCCCGTTACTAAAACCTTGAAAATATGATCCTTTAATGCTTACAAAGTTCACATTTTCGGGGTTCATTAAATGAAATTTTAAGATTGACAAATATCTATATATCTTATTATGATAGAATTCTTATTTATCTGATAGGATATAGTTAAAAGAGTCGATTGTGATCATATCGATCCCAATTATGTGACATATTTGCATAGATTCATAATATTTTTCAAATTAGTGCTTATGTTTTAACAGTATAACTTTAATATAAGACTTTTAAAGGATATTCATATTAATATTAATATTTTAAAGGATTTTCATATTATTATTACGTTTTAAAACTGAGGAGAGTTTATGGATAATATTTACTAGCCCTCTGAAAATGCTTTTCTACAAATTCTACATATGTATGCATTTCTATAATAACTATATTCAGTTCTACAATAACAGTCGGATCATACTGATAAGGAATACATTCTTATAGAAAAAAGATCTTTTCACATTATTTTAATTATAAAAATAGCATTCCTAACACCACAAGTTGTGTAAATTATGAATTCTTAGATACCCCTTGAAAGGGTATAACAAAATGATTTGCCAAACAAAAAATTCAAATATTCGCTTTAAAAAAAAAACTTAAAATGGCATACGAAAAAAAAGATAACACAGAAAAGAAGAAAAAAAAAACTGAATTATGGGCGACTTTATATAGTTGGAAAACTTTCACTAATGGAAAGGCAATGGTCAAGCCTCAATTACGTGGAATCGGCATTAACATCTCTCCGATCTCTGCTTCTGCTTCTTCTTGCTCTGCTCTCCTTTTGTTTCTGCTTCTTTTTCTTGTTGTAAGTTGGTCTTTTTTTTGGGGGGGGGGGGGCCTNTTTAAACCTGTTGGGGGCGAGCAGCTTCTTCTTTTTTTCACCTGTATGTATTTTCATCTCCTTTTTCTTTGTATCTTTCGTATCTTTTAAAATGAAGAAAAAAAGGTTCAGTGAACTGCTCGGGTACGGAGTTTACCGTTAAACCTCCAATTGACAGGCCGGCGCTAAATGTTTTCGGTGAATTTTTCTTCTGAAGCAACACGTCATTAGTTTTTCTTCTTGCCCCCGGAAACAACAACAAAATGCTAATTATTGAGCGGCGATCGTGGTTAGTCGGGAAACAACTATAATAACAACCACTAACAGAAACCGCCCGGCAATATTTATTAAGTTTATTTTTATGGTTTTCTAGCGATAAGCTGGACGTCTCCTTGTCTCCCTCACTCTTGGGCTATTGCCGGCCTCTTCTTTCGTTCAGTTTTCTTTGCGTGAATGCATGCGTGTGTGTGTGCGTGAACTGAATATGAATGAAAGAGACACGACAGCAATGGCAAAGTACACGCTTTCTTCGATTTCTCGACGTTTTGTTTCTTAATGAGCACATTTTATAAATATTTACGCTAAGCCAAGCACACGAGTTTCGGTCTGATATCTGCAAATATACCTTTTGTCTTCCACAAAACGGATATCACTGGGTTCCGGCGAAGGTAAAGGGGGGGCGGCGGATGCGATGGATCGGCGAGAAACACGCGAGCAAACAACGAGCGAGAGCAAGAGGAGAACACGTCCACTGCGATCGAAGTGCGGCACTGAATTGCTGGAAGCCGCAGCGTCGACGTCGCTTTACTACTCGTGGCCGTCACACTGCGAGAAATAGTCTTCAGAAATAGTGGACCCTTAAAATCGAGAGTATTTTTTTTACAAGCTGTAGTTGGTAGTGGTTTAAGTTTGCTTCATTTGTTTCATATCCAAAAGCACTATGTCGCCATTAGCTTTGAATGCAGTTAAGTAAACAATTAAAAAAACTGAACCGCAAAGTCAAATGAATAACATTGATGTCACATTAATGTATAAAAAAAATGTTTTCCTATAACTTTGGACATTAAATTAGCGCGAAATAAATGTTGCGGATAGTTTCATTAATTTGAATTATTTCTAGCAAAGATTTTTTTAAGTGCATTCACAGAAAGAGAGTGCTGTGGGACAGTGTCTAAGCGAGTAAGTAAGCGAAAGAGCACACAAGAGAGAGGAAGATCAAGAGCGAGATCCGGACTGTGTGAATGTGGGGACCAGAAACAGAGAAAAACAAGTAGGGAAAGATAGGTTCGGACGAAGTCGAAACTTGTATACCCTTGCAGAATATGCCGATTGTTCCTATATCAGCTATATGTCATTGTAGCAATACAACGATAGCCCCGTTTGCGTAGAAACCGAGAGACAGGCGGTCAGACAAACGAATAAACAGGCAGAAGACGGACATGGCTAGATCGACTGGACAAATATCTTGGAAAAATTATAAATCGCTCTGCAAGGGTATAAAAAAAGCTTGTGTTCACGTCATTAAGTTGCTTGAGTTTCTCAGGGGCGGATCCAGTAAATGGAGTGAGAGATAATAAATATTAGAGTATATTAAGTAGAAAAATAAATATATTTTCAGAAAAAAATAAGACAAAAGAAAGAAAGGTATTTATTTATTTTTTTTTCTCCCTATTTAAAGTGGGAATTATTCTTAAACTACACCGCATTTATGTCGAAATAAATACTTTAAGGTAAATACATTAGTATTTTTAATCTATTTATTATGTTACCCAGATCCTACATCGATTTGCAACTATTTACCATATTTTTTAACAATTTAACACTTACAGACAAAATTAAAGCACTTAAACATATTCCAGAAATTTAATTTGTTGTGATTTAGTTAATTATTCTTTGAAAAAATGTTAACCAAAAACCGAAGGATGCGAAAATATATGGAACGCAGAGGACACACAACCTACTCGAGCAATTTTTCGAATGTAACT
The DNA here is from genome assembly GCA_018904695.1 of Drosophila parvula. Classification (NCBI taxonomy): domain Eukaryota; kingdom Metazoa; phylum Arthropoda; class Insecta; order Diptera; family Drosophilidae; genus Drosophila; species Drosophila parvula. The sequence continues at coordinate 9,981 of JAEIIG010032054.1, forward strand.
GAAAGGAAGCTGCGAAAGGATTCAGGCTGGTCAACATGTTGCTGGCAACATTTATGCCCCAAAGTTGAGGAACATACTTAAGCTCCGCCCATTTATTGCAAGGCGCAGGTGCTGAATTTTCCGGGAGGAGCTAAATAGATAAGGTTAATTAATTGATTGGATAATAGAAAGTTGTCTAATTTATAAGCCCAAATTTATATTTGTATTAATTTATTAAATAATACTTTTTTAATAGCTCAGATTTTGTAATAAAAATATAAGAAGTAATGTTCTTGATAAATGAGAAAAATAAATATATTTCTTTTCAGAAATTAAACGAAACTGTTCCTGTTCTACTAAATGTTTAAATAGGCAACAAATTATCAAAAATAAATAAATCAAAGCCACTTAAAACCGGTGTAATCTCAATATTTTTATAGAAAAACCATATCAATGAACCAAAAATCCAAATAAACCAAATATTTCTTCTTTGTTATTCTATATGTTCCTCGCATTACTTCAAAATGACAAGCTTTGCTTAATAAATTTGTCACTTTGTGCGTTTCATTTCAGATAAGCTTTAACATATGTAGCTTTGACCTGATATCTATTGAGCTTATATTATTCTATCTATACTATATATCATTTTATCTATGGGCACTCCTACGGATACTATGGATCGTTTTACGCCCCACTGAGCGCCGAACGCGCAATAGATAGATAGATCGAATCAATTAAACGTAAACTGACCAAATTAATTGAAAATCAGTCGAAATCAGTGGCACTCGCAAAACGGTCGTGTGTGTTTGGAATAAAAATGCGTCAAGAAGTGCAAAATAAGCCCCATATGGGTAATCGATCTCTGGGCTATGCCCTCAAGCGCAGGAACGATCGTTTCGTGGTGGAGCCCATCGGCGGAATTGAGAATCCTGCCTACGAACCCGATCTCGGTGGAGATCTAGCTACAACAAGTGAATTTGCACGGAAATGGCGAGTATATATAGCAGGGTTATCTTACCTTTCCTGTCTTCATATAAGCTGTTCATAGAGAGGGGCAGTGTATACCTATAATTTATTAAAATTCACTTGAAACTGTAAATAATACAAATATATAAATTAGCAATATATACCACACATTCCATTTAATAATAAAATTTACAATTTGACATTATTTGTGCCAACAAAATGCAAAAAAGTATTGATCTATGAACATAAGACATTTTTAGGAAACTAATATAAAAGCCCAGCTAGAATCCCTTGATGTACTTGGTTTTTTGTCGTTTGGGGGGCGGTTGATACTTGTCGAGATCAAACTCGATGACTGTATTCTGACCAGGCTGTAGAATAGAAGGAGACTGGATGTTGTTAGCCCTATTCGTTGGATCTAAATAGTTATCATCAAGCGAAAAAATGGGTATCTCGGAATAATCCGCTGTGATGGCGCCATAGTACTTGGGAAGATTAGTGCCCGGCACTAGATTGGGATTACGCCGTTCGAGCTCCTCTTCCGCCTCCGCAACCACTGGTTGGCTGGACAGTTGATCTATCCAGTGGGCCATGCGATTCTCTAGTTCCAGTGACTTCGGCAATCTCTCCTCTATCATTTCACGGCTTACATCGCGGGCATGATCGTAGTCCTCCATGTCCCAGATATCTAGCATCCTCACGGTTAGCATGTCTTTGAAGCGGGCCATTTGGTAAGCGGACTTTTGCCAGGATCCACGGTTTATGCCCTTGTCCTTTCTGAAATTCAACGTAACTGCCTGATTTGCTTTGGGTTGAGGTTTCGGTTTCTTCTTGGGCTTCTTTTTGAGTTTTTTTTTCCCCTTCTTAGCGACCGCCTTCTTCTGGCCTCTCGTTTTCCCCTTGGTTACTTCTGGTTCATTGGAGCTGTTGCTTTCACTATCTGATATATCTGTATCCTCGATACCCCACTGTATCTCAATGTCTTCTACGATCATGGGTTTCTCATCGGGCTGCGGTCTCCTACCCGCCTCCCTGAAGATCTCTTTCATCTGTGGTATTGATTGCACCTCGGTGCAGCGAAGTTTCTGGCCATGCAGTTGGTTCTGGACTTGATTTCCAAAATAATTAATGGCTTCGGTGGTGTGCAGGCCCGTTCGGATCTCATCAAAGCGCTCACATTTTTCGCGAGGCGTCAGTCGTTGAGAGTAGAGATCGCCCAGGCTGTTGGCTGTCAGGAGCTGAGCGAAAGCATCATCGTTGGCCTTTTCCAGGCGGGAGAACCGCAGTCCGGTAACGCAGGTCTTTACCCTTTCCTTAAGATCAGCATAGACATCCACGCAGCCCTTCACTCGAGCATCCATCAGGGCTTCTTGCAGCGAGGGAGGAGCATATGCCAAGACCGGGGAAAACATTTCATCCACAGTCTGGGCCATGCATCCGTTTAGTTCACAGATACGCTGATCGCCGGGTAGGTGGCTACCCAAGGCTACATATTCTCTGTCGTCGTGGGCGTAAGTATCCATAAAACAGGGCGGATAGGTCATTTGATGGGTCCACGTGACCACGGCTCGATCGGTGAGATTTTTACCCAGACAACGCAGGTCCAAACAGTGGAGCTTGTGATTACTGGCCACATACAGTAGCTGGGGATTCACGCTCTTGACCAGACAGGAAAAGGTCTCGCAGGTCTCCGAATGCAAGCTGCTGGCGTAGCAGGGATTAAGTGGCCGATCGCATCGCTCGTCTACCGTAAGGAGCACCGGCTGGGTGAGAAAATGAAAGGTGTTATTGCCGGCAGGCATTAATTGTGCCCAGGTGCTGGTGGAATGCTGCATTCCCTTGACCCAACAGACATCATGCTTGGCCACATCCTGTTGGGTTAGGATGTCCAGAAAGCGTAGGGAACGATCCTGGGTGGCCAGGGCCAGGATATTGGGCTTTCCTAGCGATTGAGAGGCGCTCGTATAAGGCGCCGCCTCACTGCTAAGCTTGCTTTGACAAATCAGTTGGTATTCATCTGGGGAGTCCACCTCCATATCGACCTCCATTTCTACTTCCACTTCCACTTCCCGGCGCTTCAGTTCGTACAGGGATATCTCTTTGAGAAAGCGTGCCAAGAGCATACGGCCGTGATCCACACGAAAACTTTCCATAGGCAGTAGTTGAAAGAGTTCGCTGGAGGTTTCCTGCAGTTTCTCTGAGTGAACTGTCTGCCACATAAGCGGCACACTCTGGACGGTGGTGAAGTGCAGTTCGTTCAGCTTGTGGCCGCTGACATGCATGACCAGGCTGCTGTCGTTAAAGGGCATCGTGTTGACGTTTCCGCCCGTATAGTAATAATCGTAGCTATCGCGGAAGAAGGGATTCTCCTGCCCAGCTATATGCTCCGCCATGTCGAAGAGACGCACATCGTAGACATTCTCCTGCTGCTTCTTTTCACGATGCCTCATCTTCTTGGTGTGATTCTCGTACTGCATCCTGTATAGGTTCATCGTCCGCATCCAGTCGTCGTAGGCCTGTGGTCTTTGGACGCAGGGCTCCACGTGAGGCGAGTGGCCGTCGTGGGGCAAGAACACGGGTATTGGCACCGTGACCGAACAGCTGGGATATATCTGGTCCTCGTCCTCGTCCAGCTCTTGTAGCTGCTGTCCTAACATCCCGGCGTTTAGAGCCGGACACCCTGAATGCTGCGTCACTTCCAGGGCACGCCGCCACTCCGCATCCGGTCCATTCTTCTGCTGCCTCTCTTCGTCCTTATCAAAATCGCTACCGGAATCGGATTCATTGTCTCTGTCCTTGGCCTGCAGCGAGGCATTCAACTTGGTCACCAACCGGGTCGTGCGGTAGCGTCGCGGCATGGCTGCAAAGTGTTTTGACTTTAAGTGGCTTCAATAGCGCGTTAATAGTGGGTTTTGTACTTGCTTGATTGCTGTTTTTTTTTCAAATTTCAGTTCCTTTCATTCAATTTACCGATTACAGCCCAATTATCTTTCAAAACTACGCGCAAATACTTATTTCACAAGCATGTCGTTTCTTCTTCTTCATCTGTCGCATGGAACAGCTGTTGAGTGGTATTTATGCAACAGTGGTATTTTTTATGAACGTCAAATTAGCGTCGTATGACGGGGAGCAATTTGAAATCGATATTTAAGGTACCTGCGGTGCTCAATTACTTTATTTTGTTCGATCTAGTTGTTAATTAATAAAATAAATTAAAAAGCCACCGGTGTTCTATTTACCAGATTAAACAGATTTGGAATTTTATTATTAGTATTTATTATTATCAATTGATTATCGTGCCAAATATCGATGTTCGATCTTCTTTTTTAAAAACATCGATACCATCACTATAACCATCGACCATTTGACATCCCTAGTATCGATAATGCAATCGGTCCGGGTATCAGTTGTGGTTCATCTCTAGCCAAATTGTTGTTTCAAAATCGAGCAGACGCAAAAAAGCAGCTGGCGAAATTACAAGAAATTGATCCCGAGAAAATTACATTGCAATCGCGACCAGCGGGCGTGTGTGTGTGCGAGTGCGTGTGCGCGAGCGAGAGAAAAAAGCGAGCGAAAAGAACGAGCACACAGAAATTACACAAGTTGTAAAAGAAAAGTCGAAGGAAGGGGGGAAAAAAAGAAACGTTGGCCGAGACCAAATATTGATTTTTTCATAGGCGACTCCTTCGTTCTTATTGTTGTTGTTGTTCAGCGGTGGCAATTAACAAACGGTGTTTCTTTCCGTCTGACAAATCGGGAAAGCGGACGACAAGCGGCTGCCCCACGGTAGTTTTCCACGATAATCCCGATATCGTTCATTTGAGGACAGGAAAAGACGAGGAAGCGAAAGAACGGAAAGCGTCAGGTGAGTTTTTAATATCCAACCGCGCACACGGACACACACTCACCAAAACACACACACCCACAGCAGGCACAATTAACACATATACAAGTGCAAAAAGCGGACAAGACAACAAAACAAATGCAAATTGGACAAGGTGCACAAGGGAGGGGAAGTTGATATTCCAGCTCCCCTTCTCTTTTCCTCTACCTGCAAGTGCTCCCCTTTGCATTTGTTTTGTTGCAGTTCTTCTCTACCACTTCTCCCCCCTCTTTCTCTTTCTCTCTCTCTCTGCCTCTCTCTCACTGTCTGTATTTCTCTCAAATCTCTTGCGCTCGCCCCCATTACCAGAAAAAAAACACGCTGCCTCATCCTAAACTTTTCATTTGCATCCAAGTATCTGTTTTTGCCACCCTCCCCCTGCATTTCTATCAATTAGCACTAACTCTATATTTTCGCACACTTCATTTTCTTCGTTTTTGTCTTAGTTAACAGTTAGTTGTTAGGAGTTTGCGTCTCACCTGCATGTTCTTACTGTTGTTGCTTGTTATCACTGTTGCTGTTGTTGTTGTTACTGCTGGTGCTTGTCTCATATATTTACTAATTCCTTAGTTTATTATGTTCGTTTTTTATTCGTTTTGGTTTTGGGTTTCTGTTGGGTTTTCCTGGCTTTTTTGGCTGCTAATTTTGACAAGCCCCAAATGGCTTCTGGGCTCTGACGTAATGCCACCATGCCTGCCCGCCCCCTCTCTCGCTCTCTCTCTCTCTGTCTTTCTCTAGCTCCCCCCTTTCTCCATTTCCCTTGCTCGCTCGCTCTCTACGCCGGAGCTGGTGCTTCTCTGCTGTAAACGACCTCCAACTAACTTCGCCGCAATCATTCCAGCAGCTGGCACAGTGAGGCTTTTTTTTACGGGACAACTCCAGTTGCATTTCCAGTTGGAAGTTATTCCCAATTGGAGATGGTGTTGAGATTTTGCACTGAAAATGCATTTTTGCATTTAGGGAAAAGGTAGAAATAAATAGAACAAAATAAGTTTCAGAATTTTAATGAAAAATACTTCTCTTATAATATTATTTGAAGAGAGAAGAACCATTTTAATTATATAGTTATTTTACTATTAAAAAAGCTTCTGCTTAAAATGTGGTAACAATTTGTAAAAGGATTTTTATATGAATAATGGTATATGTTTTTTATACGGAAGTTTCATGATTATAGTTCAACTCATTTTACTTCTAAAGAGGGCAATGTTATTTTAGATACTATAGACATCATTTTTCCTTTTAATGTTTGTTATATTTAAATATTCTACACATAATTTCCCCTTAAAATGCCTTAAAAAGTTTCATTTTCAAATTCTACAAGAAACTAAGCTTCCTTCTTATTTTGGTACAACTAATTATAAATAATACATTATGAAACCACAAGATAAATAACCAAAGTTACTATAATGAAGTTATTATATCTTGTACATATGTATTTCTTAAAACAGTTCCACAAATAACCTCACTTAAGTAGAGGTTCCAGAAGCCTCAAGAAAGTTTCCTTTTTCGGGCAATCTGAAGTGCACTTTACTTTGTTATTGTTACATAAAACAAACCACACATTAAATTGACAGTTTACTTACACCAACCGACCTGTCAGTTCTCCTTAACTTCTTGCCTAATTGGTCTAACCATTGACAGTGTTTACTGTTCTGGGCAGACATTTGTTATTTGCTGTTTTGTGAAATTTTTATTGCTCTTGGCGGCGGCGGCATTTTGGGTGCGGAAACCTGGGGGTACCTCCATTTGGGTGGAGTGGGGTTCCCTTTGATGACTCCACACTTTGTTGTAACCTGTCGGCGCCATCGCCAGCAATATTCGTTAGTCGTCGTCTGTTCCGATTCTAGCCATACTCTGGCCGTGTCCATACTGTATACCTATCTTCTATTTAACTTTCCTGCATATTTAATGCGTAGGTCAGTTTACCCAAAATAAAAAAAAAGAACGCAAAAAAACAGAAGACAAACACAGAGAAAAGTTGAGCTCACAAATTGCTTTTGGCGCCTTGTTGCTGCTGTTGTTGTCCGCTCAGGTGTTTACCAACTCTGTGGCATTCTTTTTGCCACCTTTGAACCTCCTCTCTCTCTCTCTCTAGCCATCCCATTTTTGCCCTTGCTCTGTGGCTCTGTTTTTATGTAACTTTCAAATCGATTGCAAACACGTAACAGTAGAGCAACCTGCTGTCCCACCGCCCAACGCCTCACTACTTGCCACGTCCACGCCCCCACATATATTCGTCCAAAAAACACTCGGATAATAATGAAGCTCAAAGATATCACCAATTTTTGAACCCACAAAAAGAGGATTTAAAAAGATCTGCAAACCTAAGCTCCATAATCAAAATTGTAACCCCTTTAATTGTCTGAAAACTCGCTCTTAATACAGAATGGGTTATATCCTTGCAATTTCGTTTTGGTATTTTCCCCAGTGTATCCTGCAACAACGCTCTGACGTTGAGCAGAGTGTGATTTGGGACGTTTCTGCTTGTATATTTTCCTTTTTTTTTTATTCGTATTTTCGTTGGCCTGCGGCCTGACATAGCGTGACATTTCCTTTATGTGATTTGCTGCCGCTGTCGCTGCCCCCATAACCTCTGATCTCCCAACCTAACCCCACTGCAACGCCCCCACAGGTAGTGCCGCTCGAAGGAGACCAAGAACATTTGAATAATTTCTGTTTTGCAAATTTTGTCTCTACGGGCGGTACGGATATCCTTGAAGGCCTCGGACAAATTGCAGTCAATAGAATAGTTCAGAAATTGTTTTCCAAGGGGTTGCGAGAGCCACCATCAAAGGCATTCGGAAAACATGGAATTCTTGGAAAAGTACAAGTACTTGGGAGGCAAACAGGATTCCTCAGAAAAAAAGAAAATCAGGCATCAGTTTAATTGTAAAATTATTTCAACTTCCTTGACCTTAGTCACCAGAAAACTGCCAATACAATCTAAATTACTTTTGATTTTTAGGAAATCTAGAAAACCGAAATAGGAACTATTATATTTATATATAGTATGCAACACTATTGAGTGTATTAAGCCGGGTTTGTTGTTGCCCGTTGACCTGCCAACGGTTGCCATGGGCTACCGTGCCAAATTGTCGATATTCCGTGTGCTCCTTTGGCAAAAGGCCGGAAAATCAACTGCGGCAGAGAGCCAGCCAAGGCACGTCATTCGCCCTGCTAATTTCCATGGTTCGGGTGGAGAGTGTGTGTGTCTTTGCCCTGCACCTCCTTTACGTGCAATCGCAATTATGAATAATTCGCCATAAATGGCACACGCTGGCTGACTGGGCCTGCAATTATTGGAATTGAAGTGCCCCAGATGCCGCCGATAAATCGCTAAAGCTACATACATATATTATATATATATAGTATCGGAATATGGCGACGCTAGCTAGTGTCATTATATCATTTCGTGTGGCCGAGGTGAAAAGTGCAAGCGCAACTTTATCAGCGCCCATAAATCGCCCGAGAAAAGGTCAAAGTTGAGCCACGGCAACTCTGTCTGCCTTTTCGGTGTGGGAGCTGATGGTGGAATTTCCAAATACCTTTGGGCCCCCCTTAGGCCTAAGGCTGTAAGAACTTTAAATGCGCTGTCAGTGGCGGTATCTATTGGATTTTAAATTGTATATATAAATAGCTAAACAAGGCAAAGTTTAAAAATACTTTTAAATGATTTGGTATTAAAATAACTTTTTAAAAAACACAACTAAACATTTTCTATAAGTTATTCATTTGTAAAAGTTAATAAAATATAAACAATCCAAGGAAAATGTCATATTCAGCAAGAACCTTCTCTAGTAACTCATAATTAATTGTATTATCAGCTTACGATACACATAAAGTGGAAAAACACTCTGCTAAGCCCAGATTAAATAGTATTTTCTTTGTTTGATTCTTTATTGTTTTTTACACAACTATACTGTACTGTACACAGCATTCTTTCTATAGAGATATCTCCCAGACAATAGAAGAAAATGTGAGAGATCTCAGAAGAGCTTCTGAAAGCAATCCGGAGAGTAAAGAACCTTTCCTCATGAAGCCAACAAGATAACAAGATTAGATAAGAAATGCTTGTGTAAAATCTATAAAATTATCAAGTCATGATATCAGATTTTATTCTGCTACATTTTTAACTGCCTTACTTTTTGCCCTGATCTGCTGAATATATTTTTTTATGACAAAAGTTTGCTCTTTGAATGGCTAAATTATGCAGATAGCATTGCAGCTAAATTGGGTAATGAGCAATAAAATGTTCAAGTCCATTGGCCTTTGTATAATAAAACTCTAAAATGTGAAAGGCGGCCGGCCTTTAGCCAGTAGCTCCTCATCTCCTTCATATATTTATTTTCTTTTTTCTCGGCCCCCTGGAGGCTCATTCATCATACGCACTGTGGTCCCAGCTTGGAAATGAATTCAAATTGCTTAGCTTGACTGGGTTCTCTAAAACGTAAGACGCAAAAAAAAAACGTAATAATAACGAGTTTTTGTTTGGTTTGTTGTCTGAATTTATACAGTTACACATTTGTTGTATGTATTTGTATGCTATATATACAATATATACTATCTGGTATCTGTGGGGTCTGCGTCATTAGTTTTGAAGCGTTTGCATTTGCTTTGTTGCCGCCTGGTGATTATTAGTTGATAAATTCGCTCCGCATGACGCACTTAATCAGCTCCAGAAGAAGCCAGCCCAAAAAATTAAAGAGGGAACCAAATAAAATATAACACACACTCTGGCCTCCTGGGCATGTGTGAAATTTTCATGCCTCTGTCCCACTTTGGCTTAAAGCCAGGCAGGGCACGTGGAGAGCAGGCCTCAACCCTTGGCCCAAACTGGGTTAATGTAATGCATATGTGCTTTGGCGAATGGCAGGGTTTTAGGGGGTCTTGATGCAGTCGCTCTCTGTGCCACAAAATCTATCCCTCCTTCCCCCCCTTACATTGCGGCTTGGCCTGCATATTTTCTTTCAAGTACGTACATTGACGCCCAAGCTCAGTTTTCCCAGTGCAGAGCAGTGGCATTTCGCTTAATAATGTCAAATGTTTATTGAGGTCTTGAATCTTCGAAAATCTCTGCCCGGTTTAAGTAAAGTTTAATTAAGCTTAAATGGTTAGTAAAAAGTTGATATCAATGAGAATAATTCAAGGAGAGATTATGATGTTTAAGTGCAGTAAGAAGTAGTGAGAATCGTGTGTATATTAAATACTTATTATAAAGAAATTATAATAACACAGCTGCAAACTCTGAGTAAACTTTAAATTTGTTATTTGGTGTTGGTAAACCTCATTGTATTTGATCAATAATGCAAATAACGATTGAAAATTCCTAAATATTAAATCAATTTCATTTGAAACTGCCTTGCTCCTGGGTAAATATAAATATTTGCAGCTCTTATCTTATCAAACTTAACAAGAATTTATGGGGTTGTCAAGCCTTGAATATTTCTTAAATATATTTTGTTATCCCAAGTAATGGTTGTGGCTTTATTTTTGCAAGTATCTGATGCTTTTAAACACTATAAGCTAGTTAAATCACAGTTCTAAGGATTTAAAACTTGAATAACAACAAATTTTGGTGCTAGCTTCGTCATATTGAAGTCTCACTGTAGTGGCTTGCTGCTTACTAACCGTGTCAATCATTATTCGAAGCTGTTGTGGTGGATCTCCCTGCAAAGTCTGGTTTTGGTGTGACTCAAATTCTGAAATCATTGCCATTATTTGTTGCTTTTGTTATTATTATAATTTTTTGTGTACTATTCTTCTTCTTTATTTTTATATGATTTATGTTTTGTGACGTTGTGACGCTGCTGCTGCTGCGCTGCTGTTGCTGCCAAACAATATGAATATTTATATATACAAAAATATATCCACATAAAATCAACGAACTGCTCTTTGTATATGTCTGTCTGTCTGCCGGCTAAAAAAAAATACATTTGTACAACAAAAATAAAACACCTCGACGCTGCTGCTGATGAATCAAATGCATTGTTAATACAAAATTCACGACAACAACAAAATGAAATAAAACACGCACCCAACAACAACAACTACACCACCAACATCACACCAATAAAACACCAAAAAAACGACACACTTGCATGCACAGTGGAAATATCCGTTTTTGTTTTGTTAACCAAAAACCAAAAAACCGAAAAGAAAGCTAAGTACAAGTACTCTAAATTCAAATTCAACTAAAGCTGGGCATAAGCTGATCTAAAACAAATCAAAGAACAATTTAAATAAGCTAAAAAAAAGCATAAAGCCAGCATGCCACAGTCCGAGGGCGGCTATGTATCGCTGCCGGCCGTCAATGGCAATGGCAGTGCCATTTATCAGTCGACCACAGAGCCCACGGCCCCGCCTTCGGTCTTTGCGAGCGTGAAGCGGGCGCTCGGCCAGGCCATCAAGTCCTCGCCAAATGACAGCGAGGAGCTGGTCCGCACGGAGCGCCAGCCGGTCATCGTTGGCGTTGGCGCCAGGTAAGTTATCTCAGCCCAGGTGGGGGATCCTTCTCTTCGCTGCGCGACGGTGAGCCCTCCGCCAATCACTCTTAATCACCAACGCCGTAACACAAAGCCCCCTTTCTAAACTACTACTCGTACCATTTTGTTGCCCCCCTTTTTTGTAGCACGTCCACCGTCCAATCACCAATTGACCCACTCTTTTCTACACAGAGAACAAAAATACACACTGAAAGTACTGGCAAATCAATGCAATAATGTATTTATTCCCTTAAAGTTTTTTGAAAAGTTTACATTATAGGGTTGATGAGATTTTTTGTGTTTTTAAAAAGGTTTTTGGTTATATTTGTGAGTGTTGTAGACCTCTGCCAACCCTATGTAATCAATTGCTCAGGATTTGTTGTTCTCAGAAATCGTTTGCTCGGTATATTATATTTCTGAGTGTTTTTAGATCCTATGTAATCACTCTTTGCTACACAGAGAACAAAAATACACACTGAAATTACTGGCAAGTCAATGCAATATTGTATTTATTCCCTTTAAAGGTTTTTGATAGGTTTAAAGTATAATATTTTTTTTTCTTGAGATAGTTTGTGTATTTAAAAGGGTTTCGGTTATATTTGTGGGTGTTTTAAGACCTAAGACAACCCTATGTAATCAATGGCTCAGGGTTTTTCTGTTTTCAGAAATCATTCGGTCGGTTTAGTATATTTCTGAGTGTTTTTAGAGCCTATGTAATCAATTGCTCAGTGCTCTTTTCTTCTCAAAAATCGTACGGTCGGTGTATTGTATTTATAAGTGTTTTAAGACCTCTGCCAACCCTATGTTATCAATTGTGCATCGTTACTAATTGCTAGATCAGATATATACACAACGATTCTGTCTCTTAAAAGAGGATATAAGTTCGCTCTCTTGTATTTTATAACCAACTTAGGAAATATTTTGCTATATTTGCCATTTTCGTAGAAGAGAAGAAAAGGCTTTTGAAAATACAATTAATATAAAGATAGACAGTTTCCATAATTGCTTAAGATAGCTACGTTGTCAAGACATTAACTGGTTATTACTTTTAAATAAAAACAAAGACAAAATCATTGTTAGAAACACAATAAAGTACATAAATCTATGGCTAATAGTGTAAGCTTCTCAACTTTCCTCAAAATATATGCTCCTCACCGTAAATAATTTAACCAATCAAGAAGAGGGGGAATTTTATTTCCAGTGTAATATCTTGAGGCTATTAAATTGAAGGAACCGAAAAAGTTCCCCAGTAAGCAAGTTTTATAACACCTAATTCTCTGTGTAGCTCACTTAAACAGCGAACATCAAAGCTGCCCCTTGCCCTTGCCTCAACGCCGCTTTTCCTGTGTGCCTCCCTTTTGAAGCTTAATTGCGATTGCATGTCTATCCAAAATGTTTGTTTTTGCTTTTCTTGCTTTTGATTGTGGTTGTTGTGAGCTTCGGTTTTTAGTTACATTTATTTTATGTTCGGTTTTTTTTTCTTGACTTAAGGCACTTTGCATTTGATTTGATTTCGGCCACCAGAAGAAAGAATATTTCTATATGTATATGTGATGTATATTTAAAGCCTCGCATTGTTCACATAACTCGCATTACATCATCATCATCAGCATCGAAATAAAGTGGCCCAGCTTCCGGTCTGAGAAAAAGGGAAATGAATCTGAAGGAATATTGCTTAAAAAGAGGATGTTGAACTTGGGAATATAATATTAAATACTTGCAAGTAAAAAGTAAGATATTTAAACTGAATTCTGTACTTTTAGACTTCTTTTAAAGGGGTTTAAGAACCCTAGGGATTTCTGGAGCACTCTAGATTATTAAAAGTGGCCTAGATCTTTAAGAAGTTCCCTAAAAAAGCCTCTTTTGGTATTCCCAATGAACTTCTAGTCATATATTATAATTTTTAATTGAATTCAATTACAAAATAGAGCATTTTCCTATAGTGTAGACCCCGTAGAAAACCGTCAAGCAGGAAATGTAACTTCTTTTCTGGTTAGCCATGGCTCAAGGTCACACTGCAGTTTGCAGTTTTTGCAGTTTTGTCAATACAACAAGCCCCGCCGAGAGCAGAGCAAACAGAGCTCTGAAAAAATAAAACTGGGACTGGAAAAGCTGCGGCCTAAACTCTCGGTCTCGGGTCTCTCAGGTCGTTATAGTTTAGTTTAGTTAGTTGGTCGCCGGCTGCGACCCACATTCGTTCTATTTTTTGCGTTCACTCTTGGAAAATTATTCATACTCGCACGATTATTTACGATTGCGACGAGATCTCAAGTGGTTTTAATTAATATTTCCGCAACAGACAAACACTGGCCCGACTGACATTGTTCGTAAGTGAGATGATATTCTCCTGCCCTGTGATTTAGTCCAATTAATATTTGCCCCGTAAATGGAATAAAAACATGTGTACTCGTATATATAAGTATAAAAGTATATATTCCCGACTCCAGATCGCACTTACTGTTAACAGTCTTGGTGTACGCCAGTGCATTGCTCTCGCTTATTTCTTAAGCCTGGAGTTTTCCGATACATACCGGTTTTAGCTGGGATTTCTCAGTTATTGCTTGCGCTTCAAAGAAAGCAAAGAAACCTTCAGTAAGCAAACATCTGATTACCAGGAGGAGTCCCTCAGCACAAGCTTCTTCATTTCATATATTTCTTTCTCAGCCCCCTCCCAATGGGCTCATGTGCGTGCTTTTCCAGAAATTGATTGTCTAGATTAATAATGGATTTATGGGGGGAAAATGTTCAAGGTCTGTAATTAGTGAGCTAAATGTGTGTCTCTTAGATATCCGGGCAGCAATTAGGGTTTCCTTAGTTACCAGGTGAAAGGGATTTAAATGGCCGGGAAATGTTTAGATTATTATTTTGTGAGAAAAAGCTGAGAAGTTTTACTCTTTAATAAAGTTTGCCTGGCAACAAATATATTTTTTTAAAGAGATTTCCCATTAAAATTCCAATTAAATGGCTTTTATATTAGTTATTCTTCACATATAAAGCCTCTTTCTGCCTGGCAAGTCGTAACAAAGTTATTCTTTAAGAGATTTCCCATAAAAATACCTTTTATATTAGTTATTCTTCACATTTAAAGCCTTTATGTGAAGGCTTTGCATTGATGAATAACTTTTTAATGGAAATTAACAAAGTTAGAACGCAGAAATGCGTTTAACATTATTTTTTCAAGAGTTTCCCTTAACAGTCCATTCATTTTTCTGGTGTCATAAGCAGGACTTGTGCCATTACTCCCCGTGGTATGCTTACTGGCCCAATCACGTAACCAATTAAAGGTGATAATGAAAGAAGCCGCCCATCATGACCCTCTCTAAAACATATATTCTGCTTTAGCTCGAGGATAATGAACTCTCATCCCTCACCGGAGAGCGAGTTGCTGGCTCCCACACCTCCGGCATTAACTAATTGAGTTCGGTCCCTGCAGTAAAAGTTACCTTTCTTCCTTTTTCTTTTTTTTTTTTGTTTGCTTATGAAGAGGGAGCGAGGGACGGTAAACAAAAGTTTTCCACGCTCTTCCTGTGTGTGTGCCTTTTAGAGGGGGGAAAAAGAGGAAGGAAAGTCAAATTAGTATGCCAGCTGGTCTCATTTTGTTGGCGCCACTTGTTTGTTTGTCGCTTGCCATTTTCATACATCGCGCTTACATCCATCCATCGACATTTACCCAGAATGACATTGCGTGACTCATTCGCTTACGTTTTACGTAAGGAGCTAGGAGACCTTGGCGAGTATACTATATACACCTCCCCCCCGCCCCAAAGTCACCCACTCACCCAGTCACCTCATCCAGCCGGCGAACGCTCCATGCTCCTACTCTCTTTTCTTACTCTGTTTCTCTGTCGTCTGTGTTACTCTCCCTATCTCTCTATTTATCCAGAACCCGACCTGTAAAAATACTCTTAAGATCTCCAAATTCCACCGATATATAAAGATATATATATACTATATATAAGCAGGATGAAAGTTTTTAGCCGATTTGTAACAGAGTCAGCCAGAAACTTGCCTCGATTTTTGTGTTCCTTTTGGTTATTCTTTGCTTGCATGCTCATAGAATCTCTTTCAGAGACCGCGACAAATCCGGTAAGACACTGACCACCAAGATGCCGTCAGCACCAACACACACTGCCGAGGAGGCACACCTGCTGGGGTAAGCAAAAGACTAGAAACCCGCCCACCATGCCCCACCGAAAAACTAGCGATTAAAGTCCAGGGAATTGTGTAATTAGGCCCCAGTCCCCCTTTCCCCTTTCCGAATATATATCTCCGAGACCCATCCGAATATTATGTAAGATAAAATGCAACACACACGTTAATTAATATATAATATATATATATACACACACAACACCCCACAAAACACGACCAAGTTTAGAGTTATTTTTCATTTTGTTTTGATTTATATTTATTATCCTGTGTTATCTTTGTTCATATTAACTTTTCACATAGCATTTGATTTACGAGACAACCATTAGCTTGTAAGTAAGTACTTGCCTAGATTTGAGTTTGATATGACAAGTAAAAACCCCTTAACAGCATCCCTCCCCCCAGAATGTTGAATTAACCCAACTGATTGATTAACGTCTTGATTTCTTTGAGTTTTGCATACAACATGAACCATAAACTAGAGATTAGTCCAGCAGCGAGATCAACTCATGCCTGCAATACTTATATATATACTCCGATCAAGTAGTCCTAGCCTCTAGAAGAGTTAACCCCGAAAAACCAGGACACACGAATCACACTATATAAGAAAAAACTCACAGGATGCTGCCCAGTGTCTATGAACAGCTGACCCGTCACTGCTCCTGCTGCTGCTGCTGTTTCTGCCGCTGCTGCTGCCCCACTAAAAACAATAACTAAAAACCCCCGTCTTGTATTTGACTAATCAAAAGTTTGTTAATTACTCCTGCAGCACCATGCCCGTTGATCCCATGGATGACATCGAACTGCGCTCTGTGCAGCTGCAATTTCCCAATGCCCGCGGCTCCATCCTGGAGGCCTGCGAACAGCGACGTGTGCCCACAGACAAGGGCGATGTCCATGTGGCCATACAGGGCGATACGGCCAAGCCGGCCATTGTCACCTACCACGATCTGGGCCTAAATTGTTAGTTGTTCCCTCCTAAGTTCCCTAAAAAATAAGCTAACATTTGGGAAATTTAACTTTGCAGACGCCACCAGCTTTGCTGGATTCTTCAATTTCCCAGTGATGCGAGGCTTGCTGGAGAACTTCTGTGTTTACCATGTAACGGCTCCGGGACAGGAGGAGGGTGCCCCCACTCTGCCAGAGGAGTAAGAAAAGATTAAATAAGATAGGTAAATTATCTCTAACCATCTATCCACAGCTACGTGTATCCTACCATGGATGATCTGGCCGCCCAGCTGCTGTTCGTGCTCTCCCACTTTGGCTTGAAGTCGGTGATTGGTTTCGGTGTGGGCGCCGGAGCAAATATTCTGGCACGTTTCGCCCACGCCCATCCGGACAAGGTGGGCGCCCTGTGCCTGATCAACTGCGTGTCCACGCAGTCGGGCTGGATCGAGTGGGGTTATCAGAGTTTCAATGCCCGCTTCTTGCGCACCAAGGGCATGACACAGGGCGTCATCGATTACCTAATGTGGCATCACTTTGGACGCAATCCGGAGGAGCGCAATCATGATTTGGTCCAGATGTACAAGCAGCATTTTGAGCGAGGCGTTAACCCGACCAATCTGGCCATGCTGATCAATGCGTACATTCATCGCAACGACCTCCATTTGGCGCGCACTCCACCGGGCACTCCCGGCACCGAAACGGCGGCCACCACGCTGAAGATGCCGGTGATTAATATTACGGGTTCGCTGTCGCCGCATGTAGAGGATACGGTGACCTTCAATGGCCGTCTGGATCCCACAAACTCATCATGGATGAAGGTTCTTAGAGCGTTTTTATCTTGCGATTTATGTTTGGGGTTGGAATAATGGCAAAGGGAATAGTTTAGCTAAACGAGGCAATCCAAGGACTCCTTAATATCAAGATGAGTAACGAGAATACATTTGAATTGCAATTTTTGAGAGAGAATTGACAGCATAATAAGAATCATAAAATAGAGTGCCCTCGCTTGTGTGAGTAAAGATCTAAAAAACGTATGATGTTACTTATCTCAAAGCTTATATTGTCTCTTGGAAAGTTTTCTTTTCAAGCTTTCTATTATTCCAATCCTAATTTTTCAGAAATTTAATCAATTTCATCAATTTCTTGTTGATTCTGTATTATTCTCGCTTTTTTTTTTTTGACAGATTTCCGATTGCGCTTTGGTGCTGGAAGAGCAGCCGGCCAAGCTGGCCGAGGCCTTCCGGCTCTTCTTGCAGGGCGAGGGCTACGGTAAGTGTTAGAACACCGCACACACCACCAACCAACCACCACCAACAACCACCACAACAACAACAACAACCAGAATATAAAAAAAAACAACTAGAACAACAGCAACATCCAACTGCTACAACTGAACAACCTCAGCAATCTCTGCTACAATCTCAACTCAATCTACTACTCTGTACCCACTCTATCTAATCCCTCTATTAACCCACAACAACTACTACTTAGCCCAACTTAACCTAACCTAACCACCTTAGCCAAGTACTTCATACCCGGCGACTGGGACAGTGTTCAGTCTAGCAGTTTCTTGCAAATAAAAGTTCCCTCGGAGTAAGATCCCCAACTTCATATAGCTTCAGTTCAGTTCAGTTTCCTTCCCGAGGAGTTTCTCCCATAATCTCTTTATAGAGAGAGACCCAAGATATATATATATATAATATATACACGACGCACACACGCGCTCCCCAACCTAATCTTAGCCTGAAACGAGTATCTTTTTGAGAATCAAAAGCTTTTTGAGATGCAATGAAACGAAACCAAAAAAAAACTGAGAATTGATTGTGGAAAATTCTATATTTATAAATTGGCTAATTATACAAAAAAGAAAAAACCAAAAACAAACAAAAAAAACTAAAATGAAATTGAAATTCGTTCAAATTTATGTTGAAAAAACCCAAGTATTTGTACGCAAACAAAAGTATTTCAAAATAAAAATCGAAAAGTTGTTGAAAATCAAGCGTTTACTTTCTTATACATATATTATCCATTCCCCCAACAAGCCCACCCTATATAACTAGTTAGGAATAAAACACAGACAATTTACCCAAAAAAAAAGAAGAAAACCCAAATGCATTTTCGCATCCACAACGACGACAAACAAAACAAGAAAAGATATTTCAAGATGTTCATTACTTTGTTTTTCATTTCTTTTTCCTTTCTCCAAATCTGCTTGTTTTTGCTAAACCAACATACAAAAAATATATATAAAAATAAAAAAAAAATCAACCGAACAACACGCAACACAAATCCAAATGAAAAAAATATATACAAACAAAATACGTACCACACGAAATTGCAACTTCAATCGATGATAATCTCGTATCCCCGCACCGCCATAACCCCCATAAAAATCCCATAACTTCTCACACGCGACCCTCCATTCGATTTCATGGCCATTATCCATTATTATTCAATTCAATCAAATTCACTCCATCGACTTGGTCTCTGCTGCATTAACCTACGACTTTCTCCTCCGTTTCGTTCTCTCCAATTCTATTCTAATTCTGGATTTTCTTTTCGTTTCGAAATTGGTTTCCTAATTCTAATTCCCTCCAAAAATAACAACAACAAAAAATCAACAATATAACCGTTAAACTAATGCAACTGCGCGTTCTCTCTATATAATTTCAACAACAAATAAATATAATAATCGTGTGTATATGGTATGTATATTTGTACACACACCTGCGCCCAAACAACACACACACCGAAAACACACACATATATATATTTTGCACCTTGTGATCGTAGTGTCCGAGAAACCTCAGTAGGAAGACCTGCCACTCGAAGCAGCACCCAGCAGCAGTAAAATAATACCCAACAACAAAAATTGAAAAAAGAAACCCTAAATCTCTAGTTGGAATGCATTTAGCTAATTAATTAATACAATAATTCAAATTAACATTCGTATATATACAGATATATAGGCAAACGTAGAGCTTAAAGAGAAATTACACACAAAATACACAGACACACAGCTAGAGGAGGCACTTTCTGGGTTTTAAGGTGTTGAAAGATTATTAACAATAAGTTTGGTTTGAAGGAACTAACTAAATAATATTTCTTAATTGTTTTTTGTAATTAAATTAAATTTATATGGAATATTTCTAGTCTTCGACTACTAATTTCTTTGAGTTTTCGAAAAACTCTTTCCATTTTTAAACTATTTTTATTACAACAACACCAACAACAATACCAAAATATATTTTTTAGTATGTGTATTAACTAAAGGCAAATATTTCCCTTCAAATGTATGTAAGTAAGTAACTATGTTTTCCGTAACACATTAAATGTTTTTTTAATCTATTAAAAGCTCTGAAGAAATATTTCAACAATAGAGCTCCATAATTATTCCAACATCCTTAGACCCAAAAAGAGCCACCCATAGTGACATTCACTTACACTCGCCTGCTTACACGTAGTTTGCTTGTTTCAGTACAGTTCGATCCCGGTAGCTGGAAACTTGATGCGCTTTCTAATCCTTTTCCAATGCTCTTTGATTTTCTACTTCACCTATAAAACACGCTATCTACAAACACACACCCATCCACAAGCCTTTTGTTTACAAAAACTCTTTAATTTATTTGACCTTTTATTTGTTTTATTTATTTACACGCAAACTGAAAACAAACAAAAAATATACAACAACAACAACAACAACTACAACTATTACGACAACAATCACCAACAAATTCAACAACAACAATTTTCGAAAACCCCCCAAAAAAGCTGTTGGTACACTGCAAAAGTTGGCGCGCAAAATCTCAACGGCCAGTCGGAGCAGTTCCACGCAAATTGAGCTCAGCGTGCAGTGAGTGAAAGGCGACAAAAGCCGTCGACAGAGCGTGAACGAGCGAATGTAGAGAGCAGCGACACTGGCAGCAGAAGCAGCGGCAACGGCACAGCCCCCACTAAAATTTCGTAGGGGCGCCGAGTGAGAGCGAGAGCTATTGGATAATCAACCCCAAAAACGACCCCAAACCTCCCAAAAAAAAAAAAACAAAACTAGAACAAAAACCACTCGAAAAATAATATGGGTTTTACATCAAGTTGGCGCTTTGCTTTTTCATATGGGCAAAAAACTCTCGCTTCGGTTTTCTCCACTTCTGTGATTTCCTTTGAAATTTATTTTGTTGCTCTTTTGTTTATGTTTTAACCAACCTTTTTTTGTAATTAATACGAATTTTAGTTTGTAAGCTAAGGAAAAAAACAAACAGCAGCAATTTTAGTATCCATTTCGTTTGTTGTCTACATGCATATTAAAAAATAATAAAAACGCATTGCTTATATGTATGTGTTACATAATTACCAATCGTTTCTCACCTTTTTCACCCTTTGCAAGGGGTAAACATCACTGTAATCGCTACAATATTGATAATAAGGCTTGGATTAACGACATTTTGGATGTGCATTTAAGGAAAATAATCGAATAATTGCAGTTTTTGTAATAAAAAATGTATTCAAAATTTAGCTAGAAATATTAATAGGTGTTTTTGAATTTTACCACCTGATTCTTAATCGAAACTATGCAAATTTATAAAGACAGTCGAGAACAGAACGCGCCTAACTCACCTATATATTTCAAAATTGGCTAATGTTTGTATGATAAAAGATCAAAATATGGAGTAAATTATCTTTTATACATACAGTTTTGTCTCGAATAAGCAAAAAAGTAGGCGATTTCCAAAACCTTTACGTTTTTCAATATCTACAGTGTTGTTAACCCTTCCAATTCGGGACTGTACTTTGCAAAAATGTGCTGATTTCACCCACACAGACACAACGCAGCTTAAATATATGAAAGCAATAAGTTTATACACACTATACAAATATACATACATACATGACAACGCTATTATATACATATTACATACACTAATCATACGCAAAAGTCAACAAACAATGAAAATATAAAACATAATGAACCAGAAAAAAAACGAAACGAAAATTGAAAGTGTAAGCTTTTGTTGTATATTTGAGAATTCTAAATAAACGAACAACGTGAATTTCGAATTTCGAATCTCTGTGCGGCGTCAGAGGGAAACGGAACTATGTATGTCTGTAGCTTTGCTTGCGGTTTGTCGCGTCGTCTCTTTCCCACAGCAGCAGGAACATGGCCACGGCAGCAGCATCAATATCAGCAACAGGTGGCGCCACATCAACAACCATCCGCATGCCATCCAAAAGCAGCCGTTCATCAGTATTTCATCGCAATTTCATCGCAGATTTCAGCTCAGCTTGCTCCTCTCTTCCCCCCATCCATCTCGTCCATCTCAACTAGAACAACAACAACTACAAACAATAATATGAATAATAATAATAATAATAATAGAAACAGCAGCAGCAGCAGATTGTCGCCGCCGCTTTCATCTCGAATCATGCTAAATGCACCAGACACACTTACATACTGATATACCTAATGCAGCTCTGCGGTCTAAATAATGATTGTGATATTTTTTTTAAATATAAATATAGATTAATAAATAAGTGGGAACATCTATGTATATTATTATACAGATATGAATATTGAAGTATATTTTTTAGTTTATATAAAAGTAAACAATATAAACAATATGAAAAGGACTTTAGTTTAAAACCTTGAACTAAATGGAGAGCTCAACCAGCTAGTAATCTTTAGTGGGATTTAAGAAAAATAATGAAACAATTACAGGAGGACTCCAGTTTCCAAAATATATACAATATACATACAATAAATTTATATATTTTTATCATCTTAAAATATGATTGAAGTCCCGAAAATTCTGTAGAGTTTTAAAAGTTTTTTCTGTGATTTGTCATTAAACTGCTACCAACTTAGAAAACATTTTAAAATCAGTCTAGATCTTAGCATCTTTGCTTCATTTTTTCCATAATTTTCAAAAACGCGACTACATTTATTTAGACCACACCTGCAAAAAACCACACACAGATACCACACACCCCAAAAACACACACACACACAAAACATTTCAAAAACAGCAGCCAAGCCTTTTAGAAAGTGTATAAAGAAAAAAAACACCCATCAAGAACAACCAACAACTTACATGTTCTCAAGTAACATAACGTAAATAACAAAAGCCAAACTACTACTACCTTCCCCCAACAACTGACAATCAACAATCAACAACCAACAACAACCTACAAATACCACCTGAAAAATAAAAAAAAACCGCCACAGCAACGCCGCTGTCGACGCCAGCGAGTTCGCCCTGTGGCACCAAATACCACACGTACTCCTCGATCTTCTTCGCCAACTTCCGGGAGCAGCAGCAGCAGGCGATGGAGGAGCGTGAACGGGAACGGGAGCGGGATCGCCAGCGGCAGCTGAGCCTGCGAGTGGGCAATCGCCTCAGGGAGACGGCCATTAATTGCACCAACACGGGCAGCCAGCATAATCATCAGGGGGACAATAACAATGCGGACGAGCATAGCGGCGACGATGAGGATATGGATGTGGAGAACGGTAATGGAGTCGCCGGAAGCGGAAATGGCAATCGTGCCTACGTGACCACGGACACATCGGGCACGCTCTACTATGGCGCCCAGAGCAACAAGATACGCATCACCGAGAATCCACTGCCCGAGCCGGTCAGCTCTTAGATTGTGTTCCGGATAGAGCCCCCAGCCCCCAGCCCAGCTACTTAATCCCCCAAAAAAGAACACACACAACACACACACACCTTGTTATTGTTGTTACCTTACACACACACACACACACACACACACTGAGAATAATAAAGCAGCCGCAGCCAAGTCAAGCCAAGCTTTCAGCCGTGCTCCAAGAGACACAAAAGACACAGAAGTAATAAGTGATGAGATGAAAATAACTAAAACACCGCTAGAGAAATGAATGCAATAATTAACCACCAAAAACAAGAGCATCCGTTGATTGATTGTGTTTCCTCCTGCCCACTCCCTATGGTTTTGCGAGACGCGGAGAGATATTTGTAATTTACACTTTGTGCCTGAGCGTAACGTAACGAACATACACATTAATACTTAATATATATCAGCAGAGCAGCATTTCAGTTATCAAAAATATCTTCTCTGTCTTTTTTCCATTTTTTTTTTTTTGTGGAGTGCAACACACTTTTTATGACGAGCTTGCTTAGTTGTTGTAAAACGAACAATATACAAGATATATATACTATATACTATATACTATACAGATGTGTATACAAACGACACGATAACGAAACTCAAAGATTACGAGCATTTCCGCTTAATGTTAAAAACCTAAACCTAAATCCAAAACTGTTAACTTAATCCCAAAGAATAACGAAACTTAAAAAAAGAAAAAACAAAAAAACAAAATGTAGCATATCAAAATAACGAAGAAAATCTCTCAAAATTACGTATATACTTATACAAACCTAGATAAATCGTAGACAATTGCGAATTGCCAGATCCCCGAAGAATTCAGTTCACAATGAATGAGAATGCCCCTAGAGCAGTGATGCCCTACATATAGACTCGCGAGTCTACAAGTTTCCCTGCCCGAGCTCTGCTCACACCGACAGTGTAAGCGTTAGTATTGCGTCGGCAAAGATAGCTCGGTCTTACTCACAACAAATGCTAGTCTAACGTGTCAATGTATGCGTGTGGGCACCACTGCCCTAGAAACACGAGAAACACTGTCGCAGGAATAAAGAAACCAAACAAACACACAGGATATGAATATAGAAGACATACATATATATACTATCTATAAATAATGACAAACTTTTTGCAATAACTTCGAATTCAATTCAATAAAAGTTTTAGAAGCTTGATGCGATCCAGCTGGGTTTTTTTCTTATTTACTATTATTGGGGCAGCAGCAGTTCGCTTACCCTGCGCAGGGTCTCTTCTCGTTCGCGTCGCATCAGTTCGGTGACTTGTCCGAGGAACTGCTGCTGCTGGTCGCGCTGTTGTCGGAGCAGGCTCTCGTTGGCGGACTTGATTTGGGCCAGCAGATGTTTCTGGCCCTCTATAATGGTCTTCAAGGATTCCAGGGGCGTGGGCTCCTTTTCCACGGCATTATCATCGTAATCATCGCTGTCGTCGCCGCCAGCTCTTAACAGATCGCAGGTGGAGCTGGACTCCTCTCCGCTGTCACTCTCCGGCTGTACTTTTACCGAATGCTGCTTGGGGGATGCCTTAAGCGGTCGCATTGTCTTCTTTTTGCTTTCACGCGGCGCCCCTGTTATTTCGTCGAAGAGCTTGAAGTGACGAGGCAGTATACGGACATTGTCCAGGCCATGCTCCTTGGCCTCGCGATGTCGCTTGAATAGCAGTCTTAGTTTATTACGGAGCTGGTGCGGCGTTCGTTTGATGGCCTGCTTCGCCAGGATATTGGAAATGTGCACCAGTGTCTGAAAATTGCGTTTCCGCGAGCCGTCTAAGGCACGAAAGAATCCATTGTCCCGGATGATAAGCAAAAAGGCATCCACCTCTTCGTCGGTCCAAAAGTGAGCTGTGAATTCAATTAAAAATGTAATCATATTTCGAAACTTAATTATATCCTTAATTACCGCCACTTCGCTGCGAAGCATCGCCCTCGTCGTCATCGCTGTCATTGAAATCGCTGCCCTCGCTGACACTGCTGACATTGGCCTCCGCCTCCGCGGCCGCCGCCTCCTCCTCGGTGGGATCCAGGACCTGTCGCATGGCCTCAAAGTGCTCGAAGGTATCCCCCGTGCCGTTCTTGACCTTATTGTACATTCGTCGCAGCAGCTGGAACTTGATGCGCAGCTTGTCCGCGCCCTTATTGGAGTTCCGTTTCCCCATCTCCTTGGCTAAAAGCTTAAAGACCTTGGCATTCCGTTTCCGCAGCAGTGCCGAGCGCAGACCCAGCGTATGGATGAGGTCGAAAAGGAGGTCCACCTCGCCCTCGGTCCATTTGCAGCGGGCATTGGTGTAAATCGATGAGGAAGAGGCATCTATGGCGTCTGTGGGAGAGTTATTTATTATTTAAGTATATTTAAGTATAATAAATAAGCAGGGAAGATATAAATTATAAGGGAATCAAGAATTTAAGTTATTTTAGTTATAAATTATAACCGCAACTACAGCGAACTGCTTAATTATTCAAATTTTATCATTGTTGAGTAAATAGTTTCTTCATTTTTTAAATCAATGCTCGGGCACTACTTGAGTAAGCAAATATCTCTGCCCGGCCTCTGCTTATCCCGATAGTAAAAGCGTTCTGTGGTCTTATTCTGGCTTTACTGATTTAAATTCAATATTTTAGCTTGTTAAAAGTACGCTCGTCACTGCTTTCCTGCTTCGTTAAAGTGCTTATTATTTTTACATCAAGATTAGATGGAAGATTTAGCACTAATAACCCTAAGGTGGGTTGATGCAACGCTTAATGAATAGATACAAAATGAGACCTTCAAACGTTAATTCTGATTCATTGCGTGTTTGGGCAAGTGTTTTCCGTTGCCACTTTTTAGTTGTCTCTAGACATGTTGCTAAATAACTAAGTTATAGTTATAGTTATAACTCTAAAAGAAGTACAGATCATGGCACAGCTACAGTAAGCTACAGCGAGGAGGAAAAGATTTAGAGTAGTCTTCCAGTAGCCTCCACATCCAAAAATGTCCTGTCTTTGGGTAATATCATTTTCAACAATATGAGGAAGTGCACCAAGAACATTTGCCAAGTACGTAAAAAGCGAAACAAAAGCTAATATAACCATATTTTCTAATCCAGATATGGGATGATGACGGCGTGATAGTAACCTTTGATCAGGCGCTACCTGGGCCATTCGGTTGGCTGAGTTCTTCAAGAAACGTGAACACAGCCACAAGAATGTCATAGGGATATCAGCAGAAAACTCCAAGTATTTGCTGGATAGGCGTAACCTGTCTGAAGAATGGAACGCCATTCCACACACTCAATCCAGTGCTGGATACAGGTTTTGTATCAATCCTCGACTAGCTTTTAATAATCAAGGTAATGTTTATGATTTAAGAGACCCATAAGCAACTATTCTCAAGCGATTGCCATTGTACAAGCAACTCCATGCCGGAGTTCAGTTCGTGGACGAGAGTCAGTAAACCAAAATGGGAAAACCCTAAGGTAGGCAGCGCGCGACTTATTTATAGCCAAGAAAAAACTGTTGTAGATTTTTAAACAAATACATATAATCTTTGATGATTTCCAAAAACCATAAACAGTCATTCCACCTACCTTCTCCTTCGCTTTCCGAGGCCAGGTCCTCCTCCACCTCCCCGTCGCTTTCACTCTCAAGCTCCGCCTCGAAATCGGAGCAGTCGTTACCCTGAACCAGATCGTGGACGGCTTCAAAGTGTTCAAAGGACTCGCCGTCCGTTTTGGCCCGCGCATACTGACGCCTCAACTGGTGGTACTTAATCCGCAGCTGCTTGGGACTCTTAGGGCAGTTGCGTTTGGCCATCTCCCTGGCAATCACCTTGAAGACCTTGGCATTGCGTGTCTTCTTCAAAGGCGGCTGCAGTTTTAGTTGGTTAATGATGCCAAAGAAGGATTCCACCTCCTGGTTGGTCCACCGGCAGCGGGAGGCCTTACCGGCACTGTTTTCCACGCCCGTTTGGTTTGAGTTTCCAAGATCTATTGTGGGATAGGATGGATATGCAATTTAGTTTTTGGCGGGAACTTAAGTGATATTTTACCCACAATCCGAGTACTTCTGCTCCAGTTCGTTGTCGTCCATTATTATTGCTCTAGCTTAAGTAAAAGGTTCCAGAGTTATAGGTTTTCTCTCAGACGTATGTATGGCATTACTTTTTAATTAATACGTTCATCTTATTTGCTTATCTTAGTTAGCATTAGATTTGTTTTTTTTGAAAATCCAATCAAGGATTCCAAAATAAATAAATAAATGTAAAATAGCAACAAGATATTAGTGTGCCCACCAGTTTTTCCGTTCATAATTCCAGAATTCCCTTAAATTCCTCTAAACATGGGCAACAGGTCATACTAAAATAGCTAAACAATAGCTAGCCATCTGGCACCTCAGGAGATGTGTTTGTAGGCAACAGTCTGGCAGCGCGAGCAGTTATTTATACAGAACAACCACTATTTAAAATAACATACAATTTAAATTGCTATATTAAAAATAAAAATGATAAATTAAGAAATATAAGCTAAAAATTGTACCTTGCAAATTTTGCAGAATTTTTATTTTTCTTTGTGGCAACGTTGAGGGAATAGAAAAATAAATACATAATTCGAAATATAATTTCTTTATAGGAGTCTATAGAGAAAAGAGTAGAATTTGTCTTTAGCTTCTTTTGGGAAAGAATTAAAATTTATTTTGAAAAACACTGTTTATCATTTATAGTTGAGAACTAGAATTCTCCTAAAGCTGATCTCAAGTCTCTAAAGGTTACACAAGCTGATTAGAATAGCGATTAATTTTCATAATTGCGTTACAAAGTATAATAATGTATTCATGTTTACTTTGAAATCGTATTCCATTAATAGGCACTTTTCAACAGGGAATTTATTGAATTTCTATGAACAATGTATTTCCCGAGAAAATCCAAACTGTCATTTTTAATCAAATTGTAGTGTTGTAGATTACATATTACAGATTATTTTGCATCCACTATGAAATTCGCTTTACAAAGGTTAGTCAGTATTTTCATTAAAAGACAAATAACTTCAGCAATTTCTACGTTTCGACAAATCAATATAAATAAAATGTTGGTAAGAAAAGAGTGAGTTAAAACTTTCAATGTGTTGTATATAAATAAATTAATTAATTCAATAATTACAAATTACGACGCCCTTGTGAACCTGTTATAGTTTAAATTTGTGCAGTTAATAGCGGCTAATAATATTTTATGTGTTTATTTGAATTACCCAATCTAGCAACTTAATTGCTAAAGAGCCAACACTGGTGGCAGCACTGCTGAAAAGAATTGAGAGAATTGCTCAAAACATATCGCTCTTCCTCTCTCGGCTGCCGATTCGGCTTGCTTCGGCTTGATTCGGCTCGCCTCGGCTCGCTTCGGGTTGGAAGAAACTTATAAATACAAGCGCATGCGGGCCATTGTAAAAAAAATTCATACGGAAAAACTGAAGCCAGATCAAAGCCATTTCGGTTTGCATCGGAAAAACATCGGTTTCGCATACGAAAAGTCGCCGGGAAATACAATCACGCAGTTATATGGAAATATGGAAATATTTACCTTCATCAATTGATTACTAAATAAAAAAGGTTCAAGCAAAACAAGAAATTTAAATAGAATTACAACCATTGTTATTATATTGGCAACAAGTGCGAGATTCCAAGGGAATCACAATAGTTTCTATTGTACAACAAAAGCAGAGCTTTTTTGGCCAACACCGAGTGTGTGTGAGCGCGTGTGTTAGTGAGTAGTGTAAGTGATCGCCCAGTTAGCTTTGCACTGGTTTTTTTAACCGCGTTTGTTGCTGTTTTTCACGAGCATACGAGTTACCTCTTCGCCCCCGCGCGATCATTTTGCGTTATCTGGCTTTTTTTTTGCACGCGAAATAACCGAGAGACATCGCGGGTCAAAGCACAACAGAAAATAAATCTACGAAATCGGTTACGAAGCCTGGCCAAAGTGTGGCTTTTTTCTCTAGTGAGATGGGGCAAGGAGGAGCGCCGGCCACGCTTCACTAGGCACTAGTGGCACCACACCCCCTCTAAAGCCACCACCCCCTCAACAACAACAAAAAATCTCCCCCCAAAGAAATAAACAAACAAATCTGTCGCGATTCGCGATCTGCGCGTGTTTGTACAGTTGGTGAAGAAAATAAGCAAAAAAAATCGAATCGGCATTGGGATTATCATCATGAGGATAATGCGAGCAACTCCATCTGTGGTGCTGATCCTCGTCGTCTTGGCGGCAACAGCAGCCGCCAATGCCACATCGGTCAGCAAGTCCGGCTACGCGGATGATGGCTCTGCAGTTATGAAAGGTAAGCGCTTTTTCTGGTAACACGAACTGCCAACTGGCAGAAACCATATCGGAATCAGAACGTATATTTCGCATATCTCATATATCGGAGAGATTTTAAATGGAATTTTCAGTTCAAGTCGAGCATTGTAACTCGAATCTTTTATATTTTCGCTTGCAACATTTTTCAGAATTTTTATTTTGATTTGTGGGAACGTTTAAAGAAAACGAAAATGACAAATTAAAGAATTATAAAGAAAAATATAAATTCTTCATAGGAATCTATAGAGAAAAGAGTACAATTTGTATTAAGGGAAGCAGGGAACATAAGATATAGGAAAATCTAATCATATTTCACGATTAATATATTACTTAAATTATACAAATATATTTTAAAAAGACTTCTTATCATTTTGGGTTAAGAAATAGAAGTTCACCTCAAGCTGAACTCGAAAGCTGATTAAAATTGCAATTGATATACCAAATGGCGCAACAGAGTATTTTATAAGTAAACATGTTTACTTTATAATCAAATTCCATTAATAGGCACTTTTCAATCAATTTCCATGGAATTTATTGTATTTCTATTGAACTATTAAAGTATTTTTCCCAAGAAAATTATCTTATTTATGAATTTGCATTCCAAACTGCCATTTTTAATCAGATAGATAACATATTACAGATGGTTTTGCATTCGCTTTAAACAAGTCAGTCAGTATTTTCTTTAAAATATAAATAACTGGGCCAAGTTCTGGGTATCAGTATGAGATATTCGAATGGAGATACAGATACTATATAGTAAGGTGCTGGTCTGCCTTCGCATCATTCATGGGTTCGCGGGACAAAAGGTGCTCCAGACAAAGATTGCCGAGGGTGGCTGTGATAAAAGGGATTCGATTCATTTCGGTTCCCGTTGCCATTCCCGGGGAGGAAGTTGAGTTGCACACAGCTATCTGTATCTCTCGATCCCTACGCTTATCGTGCATCTGTTCAGCCTCAGATACGTCTTCAGCCTCAGATTCGTCTTCTTCTGTCGACTTTGTTCTGGTTTTAGGGAACAACAACAGGTTTCCCGGCCAGCGTGATTTCCCATGAGCAGTGCAAACACACATACAGATACAACATAGGTGTACCTTTTCTGCCTTCTTCTACCTGTTGTGGACCTGGAGAGTTACCTGGCTGAGGTACCAGGTAGCGGCCAGTGGGCCCATTAAGCATCTCGAAATATGAATGAAGTACAGATACACAGATACGCAGATACGGATTGCCTCGTTAAAAAGGACAACAACATTTGGCAGAGCGATGCACCGGTGTTTATTCAAATTTTTCACCTATGTATGTATATGGCTCCACTCAGCAGTGGCTACAAGTGGGGTTTTATGGGGTTTAAAGACCTCTCACTCACTAGAATAATATTTATGTTTGTTATTCTTTTTTGATTCAATTCCCTTTCGAAGAAGTTTCATATTTAAATTTTAATGTAATAAATTTTCCTTAAATTAAACTCAAAAATGTAATTGTAAACACAATCCCTTGCATCTCCTCTTATGGATCCGCCCCTGATTCTCGGTCTTGGTTGCGAAAAACCAGTTTTTCTCTTAGTATTTTTTACGTCTTTCTTGCAAAAACAAACCCACATGCATGTCTCCCCTCTGCGACCGACTTATTGCTGGTTTTGTGTTTTGTTTTTGCCCAGACTTCCTACCACCTGCTCCCCTCCCTTCCTCTCCCTCTCTCTCTCCATCTCTCTTTCTGTCCGTCTTTGTCTTTTATTATTTTTTTTTTTCGCCAACTCTGGTACGCATCTGAACCGTGAGATTTTATTTCATGCAAAAAAGCAAAAACCCAAACCCAAAGAGACTGAAAAAAAAAAGTAGAAGTACTATACTCGCTGCGCATGCGCACCACTGAGCGGAGGGGAGACAAGAGAGGGCCATGAGGCACAGAGACGGGGGAGAGTCGACCTGTGCAGGTGTTTCGCTCAAACTTGAGCACATTGCACGCTGCTGGCTAGTTGGCTGGAACAAGGAAACCAGCTTATAAATTACAAGTTCGGCTCACTGCAGTTGCAGCCTTCTTTCCAAATCGGTTGCTGTTTATGTTTCCCCTTTTTAATGGGTATATTGCCAGGGTTCAGAGGTTCGAACTCTCCAAATTTCTAGGGTTATAAGCAAAATAGGAAGTTAGTACTAGATGGGATATCACTAATGCTAGGCTTTAATTTGCCGAGAGCGTACTCGAAAGACCTTTGCCTAAATCGCTAATGCTAATAGCGGGCGGGTGTCGGCAGAGCGCCAGCAGAGCAAGTTGCTGACCCGCTACATAGGGCCGTGTGGACCATTGATTTGTTTGAATATGTATATATTATGGGTTTATTTATTAAGGCTTAAATATTTATCGAATTGACTAGTAACAAGCATTAACTTATTGTTGTTTGAATAACTTATTTTTGTAAGTCTTATAAAAATAAAACAAAAAATTATAATGATATATGAATTAAAACGAGCTTACCTTACCTATGAGACTAGCAAGTATATAAATATATTTAAAATCGTACTTAAAGTTAGTTTGCCCTTTACAAAAATTATAATACATTCCCTAGGTCAACTTTTGTACTATTATTGCCAATTAAAAATTATATAAAAAATCTCTAACATAACCTTTAAACATTTTCACAAGTCCAATGTTATATTTCGTGCATCAATCTGCCTTTGTTTGTATGATTCACTTTTTATAGCCGTCGCTGATAGTACTTCTTGGTAGTTAACCTGACTGGCAGAATCTCTAAGGTTATGCCGAGAGTATAGCCAACTTCGGTTTGGGTATACTTACAACTTATCGACTGGTTTGTGGTCCTATGGGAATTGTGCAATGTTTTAATGTTACTGGCGATATATATTAACATAAATAATGATCCTGTAAGGATTCATTTGGGCTGTAAACTTGAACATATTATGGTCGCGATACGATCAGAGTGGTTCACTTTAAATTGATAATTGCCAGTATTTCCCCGAAGTGAAAACCGGCCTGGGCCAGTGTGATATTGAAAGTATATTTTTGGAAGTGCACAAAACACCTTTTGCATTTGGGTTGACTCATTAGGCCCCGTTGCTGTTATCGGGTTGATAAGACGGCAGAATAGTAATAAAAAAAATAATTAGTAACCGGGCACAGCTGAGATTATAATGAAATCCAAAGGTAAAGCGTACTCCAAATAAGAAACAGGAACTACCTTAGCTACCTTAATGGAGGTTAATTGAGAGTCTTCTCATATATATAATGTTTTAAAAGCAATCTTGTATACATAACTTATATATTTTACAAAGTTTTCAAAGTAAAATCCAGCGTAATCTTAATAAATTGTTCTTTAAATATATTATATTATTCAGGAAGCTTACTTATTAGTTTATTTTAAAGAATTTTCTTAGGAAAGCAAGGACAAACTTCAAATTAAATATAATATCTGAAATATCATATAAAATTATAAATAAATACGAAATATTATATCTTAAAAGGTATTCCCTGGCTCTTGACAAAACGAGTAAAAGACAAAACCTTTAAATAATTTATTCAACTAAGCTGAGATTATAATCGAAACCCTATGAGACGGCGTCATTGCAATAGGGATTTTCTCCGGGAATACTTTTGAAAAAAAAAGAGCATTAGGCGAAGGACTGTTAAGGGTCCTTCCAGCGAAACAGGAACCGGCTAAGTGGATAGTCGAGGATCGCGACATTTCCATTGTCGGCCCCGAGTCGAGTCGAGTGTCTGGAGGGCCTCTAAAAAAAACATATATGTATATCTCAGACTATGTCGTATAGGAACCGGCTGGCAGGTAAAGGAGCTCAGCTCGGCTCGCCCACGTCTCAGGTTCGTACTTTGCTTTCTCCTGCTCGGGAGAAAGTATCGGATTTCATAAAGGACACAAGGACCTGCCATATTTCGTGATGCGGCGGATGCCGCCTCATATGCTGGAAAGTTCCCATGTCCTTTTAGCTGGAAAATGGCTGGAAAACCACTTGAGTTGCATGCGCCTGCCGCATGTCTTTAATTACGAAGAGCCAAGAGCCCACTCGAGAGCCACCAGCAGTTTTTGAAAATTCTGTCCTGAGTTCGGCATGTTCTTATTTCCCATTGTATCTCCCGAGCATGCTACTGTTACTGTATCTTTGAGATACTTTTCTGCCCTTTGTTTTATTTTCGGGGGGAACGCTCTGTGTACTCTGTGTACCCCGATTCTCACGTATTTGCCACGCCGTGGCAGAGCGGGGGCCAAGAGGCCTTGTAATCATAAATAATAATCAATTTCCTGTGTCCAAAATGTTTCCCATCGCTCCACAACTTTTCCATTTCCATATCCCCATATCCATCGGATTTCCATTTTTCCAGCTGTGCCTGTGTATGCAACTGCAGGCAAAAGTTTTCCTTGGCGTTCTTTTTTTTTTGGTGAAATAAAATCTGACAGCACAATGCGAGACGCAGGCTGAGGCTGATTGTTTAAAATTTATTTATTGTTTGCCGTTTTTATTTTTTTTCGTCGGCATTCTCCTCTTCGCTTTGTTTCGTTTTCAGTTTTCAGTTTTTGTTTGATTTGTTGAACATTTGTGCACATTTGTTTGCCTCATTTGCATGGGGATTCCCCCCGCGGGCCCCGCGTTCCCCGCCTTCACAGAGGCTGCCAATGGGGAGCGTTCTTCGCCATTTAGAGAGAATCCGCCTCGGTTTCCGTGGAACTTCGGCTCTGCGCTCGGCCGCTGAGGTTAAGTGTTGGCCCAATCAACGCCAGCGCCAGCCTGCCCCATTTGCTGCTCGCTGGGTTGCCCATGACGCATGCGTCCTCGTATATCAGTACCCTAAACGGTTGTATATATTATAGTATGTGGCAGATCGAAGGGATTTCATGGAAATCTAATCATGTTTACTTAAAGAACCTGGTTCAATATAGTTATAACTTGTATTGTAGATTAATTAAGCTCGTAAATCCCTTCATAAATAATTATTCAGAATAGTACTTAGCTCTTTTAGGGTATTTTCCACTTCGATTTCCCCCAATTTGTACTTAATTTCTGTATTGTTCATAGGGTATATGCTCCCCCGTCACTTTTAGCTCTGTTTTGTTTATGACTTGGCCAAAAATATAAGAAAGAAGCAGATCGCACACAGCCGCTGGCAGCTGTTGCGGCTGAGGCTGGGGATGAGATTCGATCCCTTACCCTTCTGCCACATTGTGTGGATCAAGAGATAAACACAGACCAAGAGAGAGAGAGAGATACTGCAATTAGTGAAGGGGGCACTTGCAACATCACAAAGTGTGTGTGGGTGGTGCTGAAGGGGAATTGGCTTTGGATCCCTGCACCATATGTCACTCTGTGTAAGCTGAACCCCAGGCATCGGATTACCACAAAGCTGTACTCGATGGGTTCTCTTATGTATCTTTATATTATATATTTTTTTAAAGTTATTTTTGGGGGCTCTCCTTCCAAAAATCCAAGCCGGACGAGCTGCTGTTTGTTTGGCTTTCGGTTCTGGGCCGGAAAACGCCAAAGAACATAATGTGTTAGGATTCCAGGCTTAAGCACAGTCTGCGGCACGAATGTAAGGTCAACGGCGTTGACAGTGATCTTGCATAATTACAGAAAGAAAAGGTATTATGGCTACACCCCTCTAGGGGTCTTGTTCTTTCTGTCTTTTTATATTTTTTTGTTCGTTGTTGCCAGCGGAGAGCGAGAGTTAACCCCTTGATGGCCGCGGGGTCATTGGCGGACGCACGTATGTGAATCATTGACAGTTTTTATGAAGCGCCGCATGCATCACTCAGCGACATCTCAAGAAGTGCCCGCTGTCTCTGCATGTCTCTCAATATCACTCGATTGGGTGTGCTGTTATAGCTAGTTGTGCACTGAAAGAAAAGTCATATCGAATCGTATTTGAAACCCAGATTTTATCTAAGCAATTACCTTATCTGGCTGACATTTTTCTTATCGTTTTGATAATGAGCAACGTGTCTTATATATAATTTCATTAATTTGTGACATTTATTTTTGCATTTCCCCACCTTTTCTTTGTATTATTTTATACCTTTTTTATTCTACTATTTCCGCACCTTTTCTATTGTTAATTCTTAACTTTTTTTGGATAGTTTTATTTACTATATTTTTTTCTGTGCTAATTTATACACGAAGTAGGGACCGCACCCCACTTGTGCCTTTCAAAAATCATTTCAAATTCAATAGAAACAGCAGCACCAGCCGAGAAATATTAAAGTCAAGCGGCGATGACGAAAGTTTTTCATATCAGAGATCCGAGACGAGACCCGGGTATCGCTCGGAAGAAGCAGCAGCATTGGGAAAAAATTGGAATGTTTATATGCCGAGCCGAAGTCGAAAGCGTTTGCGTTAATTAAAAACAATTAAAGTGGCAACGTTTGTGGATCGGCGGGGTGTGTCGGGTGCCGCGAGGGGTGGCCAGCATCGGGGTCGCCACTGATGCTGGACTTGGAATGGGAACCAGCCATATATATATATATATATATATATATATAAGTATATCTCACGCACATCGAGATCGAGCCGAAATATAAAGGTTTTGCTGCCGCTGCGAATGTGGGTCGGGTTAGGGGAGAATTTGACTTCTGTTAGGGCCGGGACACTCTCTTCTCCAATTCTTTCGCCTCCCCCCAAGGCATCGGCTTGGCTTTCCATAAAAATTGTATAATATTAATTGCGGTTAATTGGGATTAACAGCTGCGCCAAAATGTTTGCCGCTCTCGATGCACTCGACTCGGCTCAGTTGGATCAGTTCCCTGGAATGCCTGAAGGGGAAGTACACTCGAAAAAAGGCATAAGCAAGGGCAGCAATTAGTTAAAATTTGTTGTAATTAAATGGGGCTTCTTTTTAAGTGATTTTGGGGTGATAAATTTATGTAATTTGAGCTGAATACGAGATGCTATAAGTGGAAAGACCTTTGCCTTAGGAAATTTAACTAATATTTGTTAAAAAGTCTCATTAAAATATGTAGAACTATCTTAAATATTCAAGCAATGCCCTTTTTTCTTTAAGAATATTATTAATTAAAGTCTCAGTATTTAAGATACATATTTTAGCACCACCAAATCCCGCCAAGTTCCTACTTAAAAAACACTTTATTCTGCCACATAATTAATTCTAAAAGAAAGATAACTAATACCAAAGAAGAAAAAGAGTGCCCCCTTTTGTGCCAAAGCATTAATAATATTTTTGAATGAAATGAATCTTCTTTTTGTTCTGGGCTTAGAGAAGGGCCAACAGCAAACGGAAACCCGACCTGGCCCAAAAATGATTTATGTCCGAACGGGTTTCACATCTCACCAACTTCTCTCCAAGTTCTCCCCACTTGCTCAGCATCTATGGAGCCGGTTCCCACTTCCTGGCAATGTGATGACAAAACTTTCAGAATGTCCACTGGCCATTTGCCATGCCCTGCCCCCCATGCTCGATGCTCCCAGTTTCCAGTAC
The DNA here is from genome assembly GCA_018904695.1 of Drosophila parvula. Classification (NCBI taxonomy): domain Eukaryota; kingdom Metazoa; phylum Arthropoda; class Insecta; order Diptera; family Drosophilidae; genus Drosophila; species Drosophila parvula. The sequence continues at coordinate 46,820 of JAEIIG010032054.1, forward strand.
CAATCCGCCCAATAGACCGCCCCATCCGGCGCTGGCCATCCGGTGTCGATCGACTGGTTTCTTTTTTTTTGTGTTATTTTTCTGTTAGTGTCTCCGCGCACAGGATTGCCTGGCCATAATTGATGTGGCCGAGTGTGTGTGCGCGCGTGTGTGTGGAAAAATCAGTAAGGAAAATCGTTATGCTCCGCATCCGAGGCGATTTTCCTGCCTGGAATTTCCGCTCTTGTTGACGGCGCGCTAATTACGATGATGGAACAGCGACAGGCTGTGGGCCCCGGGTCTGAGCCCTCTCTTTCTCTTTGTACCGAGCGAGTGTACCCTATCAGTGCCGCTCAGTACCTGTTTTTAGCCATCATCAGATTGGCCGCGTAGATTGCACACAACCGGGCTTACACACCGCACACACACCGTACACACATGTGACCAGTAATTGCCAGAATGTTGCAGCGGAAGTAATTTGAGGTTGATGATGATGCTGCAAGAGCCAAGCGGCAAGCAGCAAGCAGCAAGCGGCCAGCGGCTGTCTTGTGTCGCGGGGGTTAATAGGCGCACTCAGGGGTTAATGGCTATCCTATCCTATGCACTTGCACTCGCACGCCGCGGCTTCTTTGGGATCTGGAGTGTGGGGATACATTAGTAATTTTCCCCGAATTCACTTGCAACTCCACGCACCCAACAGATAAACACAGAAAGAAAAGATGATCTTTTGACACTTACAGATAGAGAACGTTACGGGAACTAAGTTCTATAATTAAGGGATAATAATCTCAGCCGGGTTGAGGTTTTTAGGTAATTTTCTAAGCTGCTCAAAGAACATTTATAAATAGAAATATCATTATTATTATTATTCAAACAAAGTTTCTTAGTTAAATATCAATTTTAACAAACCACCAACTCCTTGATAAGCTAAGCAAACTATTAAATTCTTACTTTCTATTTATAATAATATATTAAAAGCACTTTTGATGGCCTTTAAAGTTCCTTAACAAAACACGATTATTACCAACCCATATTACCATTTTTTCCCGTGCAGAGAGATTGCTACATGTCCAAAGCCAAACCCCACTTGCATACGAAATGAAGAAACAATAAAGAAATATTTAAGAGGAAAGAGACAGAGATAGAGAGAAGCAAAGAAAAAGACGCCAGACAAAAGGCAACTCCATTTATATTTGAAGACTGCATTTTCAATTTTCCAAAATGCCGTTCTCCGTGCAGATAAGCGGGGTTAAGGGGTCTCTCCGTTTTGTCTACCAAGCATGTGAGAAATGATGGGATCTCCATCTCCAACTCCATCTCCTCCCCGATTATGTCAATGGCTAAGTGGAACTCCTCTCCCTCCCCTTCTCGTCTCGGTGACATTTCAAAAGATATATTCAAATGAGTCTCGTCTGGCCGGATCGGAAAGTCTTGGAAAAGCGATTAGTGTGTCAGATTATGATGAACACTCCCCAGCCAGAACATATCGTATCGAAAGCCACTCTTCGGCGGTTGTCACAATCCGAACACTAAACACTGGAACAGTGAACATGAATCCAATATCAAACATTGGCAATTGCACAAAGTCCAAACGTAATGGGAGTGGCTGCATAAACATATGAAATTACTATATATATATGTGTATATACTCGTACATATCGGATCGGTAATGAACATGTATGTACGGACCATAGTGTTGTCGCACGAGCTTCATAAAAGTAGCTACAAATGAGGTGGCAATACAGATACAAAGCTAAAAATGTACAAAGTTAAGAGAATCGAAAGATAATAATAATTATAATAGTGTTTAATTTTATTTAGATATTATTACTGATATTTAGAATATACCACTGTTTGGGACTGATACAAGTTTAATAAAAACGCAGCTCGATTATAAGTGGTATCTAGCTTTTCTTTTAAAAAATATGTTCCTTAACAAAAACGGAAATATTTATCATCTGTCATGACTATTATCAGATTTATTAATCGTTTCATTAAGATTATTAATGAGTTAGCCACATATTTTGCATTCTTTACCTATACTTTCTCCTATCGCGCCTACTAATACCTAACCTTAACAAGCACGTGCTTGGTGTGGCAAGAGACACTTGGCTGTTCTAACTGTAGTGTATTAACGGGCAAGAAAAATGAGTTATAATACAAATAAAATATAATAAACTATAATAAAATAAAATAAATAATATATAATAAGAATAAAAAATATAGTTTTCAAATTTCTTCTTAAAAAGTGGCTAAAAATCTGTGAATCTATCTACAAACTAGCTGATTGGGCGCCACTATTAAGCAATGTAAATGTGTGTAGCCTATGCGCCAGCAGCCCAGCCAATACTTTACTCAATAAAAATACAATTGTCATGGATATTGTCATGGCGATCACGTAGCCAACAACGACAACGTGTTCTCCGAAGATTTGGATGGCAGGGCGCAGACCCTGTGCATCGAATTCACCTACCATAAAGCCGAACTGAACTGAACTATCTGGCGGCAAGACGCATAGTATCTTCCCCGCGTTCACCTCTGGCGACCTCAGTTGTTGACTTGTGCTGATTGCAGCGTTAAAAATCACCTCGACGACAACATCGTCGTACACATGTAGGCACTTCATCATAACCCAGAAAAGAGGCCCCTCTCGCTTGCAGAACATTTTCAATACTTGGACTGCGGGTTTTTTTTTTGTCAGGCTCAGCACGTTTGGAATATATTTTTCGAAAAGTCAGCAACAGTCGCCGAATCAGAACCCGACGCCATTCTGCTTATATAGTAATACCGGGCACTCTCATTTGTACATATAAACGAGTATATATACATATAGTGTAGAGGGCATTCATTTTCACATTATGTGGCGCAAAAAAAAAAAAAACGTAAGAAATAAAGTCTGAAAAAACTGATTAACAAACTGTGTTAAGCACCCAAAGATCGGACCGAAGTCGGTGCTGAATTGAATTTTGATGAACACCCGCTGACACGGGGAGGAGACCTTTTTTCAGGGCTTGGTTTTGAGCCCCAAAAAATACAAAAAAAAATAAACCGGCTCGACTCCGGTCGCCTCTCCTCCTCGATCGCTTCGCAGCTTCGTCTTGGGCTCCGGAAGTAATTAATGCTTTACTTTATTTCATTTTTTGTTGTTGTTGTTGTTGTTCACCTCATCCTCCCGTTGCTGCTTTTGTTTGCCACATAAAAACAGAATCTATGCCTTGGCTTCCAAGACTTGGCAACTTTCACCAATGCCTGGCACTGTCTCACTGATGGCTTTTTGCACTCTTTGACCGAATTGTCAGCGGTGTGTGGTGTGTGTGTGTGGAAATGATGTGAATTTTCCAAGATGCCCAATAAGGCGGGGGCCACTCGGACCCGGACCAATATGGCGCTGCTGCAGCGACATAATTGTGATCAATTGCCAAGTGGCATGGCATCCTACTGACCAAACTGGGCTGTGGAAACTTGCGCACTCCATTCCTGGATGTTGCCGCCGTTGCTCAGTGTTTACCCTTTGTCTTCGGTTTAATTAAAGCGACCAGGAGCCGGGTTCGGGATCGGAATCGGGATCCTATACATGAGAGTATCTCCTTGTTTGCCAACTTGAGTTGCCATGCCGCAATCGGGCATCTGCATCGCATTGCAACTTATGCTCCTCCTCCTCCGCCGCTGCCAGCTGCCACGAGTTGAGTCCACGGAGTTAACGATCCGCTCATGGTTTGATTGATATACCCCAGCTCTAAGTGCACTGAGGAATATTATTGTTACTTTTTTTTCTTTGAAAAACTATAACTACTAGACGGCTGAGATAGTAATCATATTTTTAGAGGTAATTTTATGGGATCCTTTTCAATGTAAAGGCTTTCTAAAATTGCCAGACTTATTCTTCTTCATATATTATACAATACTTTAGCAATAATTTATTGTACAAATAAATCTGAAGGGGTTTTCCTGGTATTATAAATATAACTTAGAATGAAAGTTGATAGTATATCTCATAAATATAAATCGAAAACAGGTCTTGGAGTTCTTAAAAGTGATCATAAATATATTAAATACTTAACTCGTTCTGACTCACAGAATTGATGACAATTATATTATTAATATATCCCACTTTGGTTACATTTCCATGGAAAATATTCGATTTATTTTTTCGCGTGCATAGAAGCTAGAGCAGAAGCCTCACAACCCAGAAGAGAAGTCGCTCAGCCATGGCCAAGCCCAGTGGTCACCCAGTTGGAGTTGGAGTCGGAGTCGGAGTCAGAGGCGTCTCTCGTATCGGTTGTTGGATCGGTCATGTCGCAAGCTCAGCCCCCTCCTCTCCCCCTCTCTTCCCCTTTTTTTCCGTTCATTAATTGCCAACATTTCATATTTTATTTCAGCTTTTCTTCTGCCCCGTCTCTCGCGCCCTTTTTTTCCCATTTGTTTTTCAATTATTTTTGTGGCCGCTGCTGTGTGTGTCTGTGTGTTTTATATATTTTTTGTTTGGTTGTTTTTTTCATTGGAATCAAGCACGCTTGTTGTCGCCAGCAATGTCCGTTGGTTGTAGTCCGGCTATTATTTATTTTTCTATATTTTATTTTTATTTTTACTGGGGCTCGAAATTCCGCTGGCTCAGCTCAGCTCGGCTCGACTCGGCTTGGGTTTCGGTTACTCTGGACACCATGGCATAAACAGAGCAGCGACCGTAATGATGATGATTATTATTGAATTTTGTTTGGCCTGTTCGACGATAACACTTGACACGGTCCATAGATAGTACGGGACAGCAGAACGGGGCGTGATAAGGCTGATGTCCGGACTTTGCTACCCAAGGTGATCCTTGGCCCGGCACGAGCATATGGCATTACGTATACGCAAACATAACTCTCTCTATGTAGAGCATAACCATGCCAATGCATGGACAATGCAACAAATTGTTAGTGGCTTGGTTTTGTATGTCCAACAACATCCGCCTACAAAATTCACACATGTAGTATTATATTTATTGCCCCCATCTTTTTATGGACCATCAAATGATGTGAAGCCACGATTTTGAGAATCTGCAGTTAGCACTTAATTAGCATTCGGCCTCTTTGACTTTTCCCAGATTCGAAATCGGGCCCCGATGATTTATAATGTGAGAGAAGATTGCCTTCCATTCTGAAGTTTTGAGTTCACTTTGGGTCAAACGAAAACCTTTTGTTGCCGGCCATCAGGTGGGGGCACATTTGCATACCGAGACTGAGAGCGGATGCTGAAATTGTGGGAATTTGAGAATTTGGAATTGGGAATTGGGAAAGCGTTTAGCGCACAATCAGAAAACGGTCAGTTGGCGATAAGGCTATAGAGAACGTTTTGAAAAACAAGCTATTAAATTCTAAAAACACTTCTTTATAAATATAATGGATAACGAGCTTACAGAAAGCTTAGGAATGGGAATGGATAACTTAATATATCATTAAATCAGTAATATAGTTTATGTTTCTCCTTGTTCCTTGTTCTTGCTTAATTTTAAAGGTAAAAAAATACACAATTTCAATTAGAAAACCATGAATTACTTCCTTTTGAGTAATAAAAAGAAAACTATTTTAGAATAGAGAGTAAGCTATCAAAGGACTCCCAAGTGCTGGGAGTCAGAGAGTAATAAAAAAAAGTCTCGATTTGCAAAACAACTTAAAGTCCGCTCCCACTTTTTCTCAAGCCATAATCTTGGTTTTTACTGCCCATTTCTTACCTCATCCGCCCCGGGGGGAAAAGTGTTTTTTATCGCCTTTCCACTGCGTTTCCGAGAAGTTATGAAATTTCAATTGCCATGATTCACTGCCAAACATTCTCGAATTATTCACCATGGCCCGATCTCGTTTCGCTTTGAAATTCATTTGACTCGGCCGCCCCAAAGTGTGGCATTGACCTTTGGCTCAGTATCTATATCTGTATCTGTATCTGTATCTGGTATTTGTACGCTCCTCTCGGGGCGTATAAAAATTGGCACAAATTGCAAAGACCGAGGCGCTGCTAACCCACAATTGGCATCTGGAACTAGGGATTGGGATCTTCCATATGTCAAGATATGATGCGATTTCCCTTGCCTCGTTCAGCAGTGTCATTTTTTTTTTTTGTTTGTGCTTCTTCGTTGACATTGGCCATGTGCAACTGTGTTTTGGGGTAAATGCATTTAAGATTCTTGCAAAAAAAAAGTGAGTGAGTGAGTGAAGGGGAGAAGAGGAGTGGAGCCGCATGTGGAGAGATCATCTCATCTGGCGGCGTTACATCTGACGCGATCTGGTGTTTGGCTTGGCTTGCCGAGTTTGTTTCAGTGTCGTGAGAACTTTTTCAGCGTGTGAATTGAAAGCGGAGTGGGGACGGACTGTCGGTGGGGCGGAGCAGGGCGCTGGGTGGTTGCGGAAACTCTCTGGGAAGCGAAAGTGTTGCAAGTACTGGGAAAGCAATCAGCAAACACAGCCAACAGGCAACCAGAAACCAGCAACAAACAGCAGACAAGAGACGACGCAACGTTTGTCAGCGTTTTGCAATTGGCGTGGGTATCAATCGAACACTCCCCCCCTGGGCCCCCTTCTTAAAAGGTTAAATGAACACCAAAAATTGTTTAAAATCTGTGGAAAGTGTGCTTCTTATATAGCTTCAATATATTATATGAAATGTTATTTTTAAATATTTATAATGGCCTGTTGAGTTCTTTAGAAACCTCGCCTTGAACTGTTCTTTTAAGCAAGCTTCCAACTAATCGCCAACATTTGGTTTTTCTTCTCGTCATTGCAGGTGAGTCCGACGCAGATGTCTAAACACATACATACGTTAGTGATTCGGCAATTAAAGGTTTGTAAAGCAATTAGGCAGCTGAGCTCGTGACGAAGTTTAGCTCAAATCAATTGAATGAGTTTCCCAAAAAATACAAATACAAGCAACAACAACAAAAAAAAAAGCAGCTAAACAAACAAGAATCCCAAACGAGAATAAAATGCCAAACAATTGGAAATTCATTAAGGCCGCTGTGGCAATCTACGCCATATCGTAATCAAATGCAGCATTCAACTTTAAACTGCAACGCCGGCGGCTGAGGCTGCAGCAGCGCAGTCAGCGGAACGCCAACGGCGCAGTCGCAGCGTGGCACAATTGTTTTGGCCGGGCTAAAAAAGGTACCCCTCCCCCCACGGATCTCTGTTCGCTGTTGCCGTTGTCGTGGCGACGAATCCGGGGGATATAACCAACGTCATGCATGAGAGGTTTTATGGCAAGAACCGACGAGTGTGCGAGTATTTTGCACGGTGAGAAAATCAGGGGCAATATCGGTAACTTTTTACCTTTATTTATTGCATCAAGGAGAATTTTAAAACCATATTATATTCTTTATTTTATTAAATTGTAGATTAGTTATTTATTTTGATTTTAAATCGAAAACAATTAAAGAGTTTTCGTTATTTTATTTATGATTGTTGAACGCTAATACGATTCATTGTATTCATTTTGTTTAATTGAAATTAAAAAGCAAACGGCTTACTTAATAAGTACTACTATAGTACTAGCGGTGCAGCATTCCGTGAGGTTAGCTTGCTTAGGTCGTTTTCTTGTTCTCAGTAGTCTGCCAAAAGTCGGACAGTGTTCCACCTCCTGTCTCTGTAGATTATCCTTTTGTGGTGCTTTTTAGATATTCCTATTTTTTTAACAAAAATGGCGCACAAAGTTCAATAGTTTTCTTTTCGGTGCACATTTGTGTGTGTGCAACAGATACCCAGCTGGCAGCCAATTGTTGCACTCGGCGATATTGGACAAAAGGCTCACTGCACACTCACCCCTTTTAGCCCTTATTTCGGTGGTGGCGACACCGACACGCATGCCCATTGCCCCGACAAAAGGGAGTCGAGCTGCCTCTGCCCTTCACCCACACCCCCGCAAAGCAGAACTGGCAAAGCAAAAACAAAAAGCAAAACAAAGCCCAAACCAAAAAAAAAAAAGCGAAGTTGGAAAAACTTAACGCCTGGTTGCCCACATCGGGTGTTCTTTGCTCTCCCCCCTCGGTCGATCCATGCGAGTGCGCACTGCGCATGCGCCAACGCAGAGGCAGAGGTAGTGGCAGTGGCAGAGGCAACATTATCAACAGGCTGAACAATCCGTAAGACTTCGATGAATTGTCATTATTTCATTTTTATTGAGGAGGAAATTATAATAATAATAATAGGGAATATACCATACATACATACATAAATTTTACTTAAAGAAAATGCCAGAAAAATTGTAATTAAGATAAAAATAGTGAGCACATTGCACAGCGTGATTTGCATGCCCGCTTCTCGCGAACTTCCATTCAATTGTTTTGTGAAATTTACACCTTTGTACTGCCAGCATGAATAATGCTGATAAATCGAACGCCAATCGAAGTTCAGCCTGTGTTTCGAAAACAAAACCTTTAAGTGGGCCAACCATATATAATATATGTTTATTTATAGTTTTTGTGATTTTTCTTTGTTTTTATTTGGATAAATTATTATTAATTTAACCAGAGCAATTTAGCTTTCAGATATGTGTGAACATTTCATGTCGAAACCTTTTTCTTTTCTCTAGAAAATATATTCTATTTAATTTTAGATAAAAATAAATTAAGTAAAGTGCAGACTCAAACCGATGTACTAAAAAATTGGTTTGTAACAACACTAGAAATCTAATATGAAAGTCGGTTTGAGACCACACTGTACATTTACAACTATTCACCTTCACCTCAAATGGTTGAGTCTGTACAAATTTGATTCTCCGCTTGTGTGGTGGCTTTTATCCAAGTGCTGATCCCTGCCTTGCGTACCCACTACTATTCACCTTCACCTCAGGGGGTTGAGTCTTAGATGGCGCTCTTCGGAAGAGTTGTTACCTACTATTCAGCACAGATGGCGCAATTTTCCCTTTTTACTTACTTATTATTAAATATTAAATAATTCTTTAAAAAATAATTTAAGGGTTTCGATTTTGCAATATTTATGATTTATTTGTGGCATACTTTTAATGCCACTTAACTGAAGCGCTTGACGGCCATTTGAATCCAGTCCATATGCGACATTACATCCGTAAAGACACTGGGACTGAGGCACTCCGGGTTGCCGTAGCTAACTATGCCCACTTGAATAAATACCTCTTTAAGCCCTACTCGCACCAGCTGGCCCATGGGACCGCCAGAGTCACCACTGCACGCATCGCCAATGTCATGTTTCACGCAAATCTGATTGCTGCTGCATTCCACCAAGTATCTGTCCCGGCACTTGCTGCGATCCAGACGTTTCGCTGTAAAGGACTTGAGGGTGCGGCTGGGTGATCCCGGGGAGCTGCTACCCCAACCGGTGACAACAAACTGCTGAATGTTCTCGATCTGTGGTTTCATTCGCATGTTCGTGATCAGGCATATGGGCTTGATGTGATCTGCAAAGAGGGAAATACAATTATATTTCGAATTTTCGATATCCAATATCTTAGAAAGCTTTCACCGCTTCCTAATTGATTTTTAGAAAATATTTTAAATTATTAATTTACTCTTATACACCACCGACTCCTTGAGTAGGAGTAAGCCAACGTCGTGAAAGCGATTGGTCCTCGAATAGTCCCGATTCCGAAAGGCTGTTGCTACTTGGAAGTCCTCGTAAGGCGGAATACAATCGGATCCGCTGCAGTCGGTGTCAGTGGCGGTATCGTACTCCCCCAAGCGCACGGTCCTGCCAACGAGCTCAGTTAATCTCACAATTGCTCAAAGTCCAAACATACTTACAGGAACTCATTATTGACAACGCAATGGGCGGCAGTCAGGACAAATCCTGTAGAATACGATTACTGGCATGTGTAAGGGATAAGGTGACCAATACTCACGGTGGGTGATCAACGAACCGCCACAGCGAAATCTACCGGATGTATGCAAAAATGCCATCCAGGGGCTTTCGGATACATGCGCTTGACGGTGACTATTTCGTTGTGCTTGCAGGGACATGGCACCGCAATTTGGTTCCAGAAATTGCAAAGTTGCCTGCCTGGCCCCCAGGAACACAAACGCGAGCACCGGAATCCAGAACATTGCTAGTGAAGTGTCGCGAACAGACTGAAAACGCTGTACAGATTCAGATTTATCAGCGCTAAGGGTTTATTCTCCACATAAGCTGGGCTTCTTATCGCTTGTTTGTGCTCTCATGCTTTCATGAGAACTACTAGTAACCGATTATTTTATATTTAAGTTCACAGAATTATTTATTTACATTTTCAGATAAATAATTTCATTATTTTCATGGGTATTCGACTATATGCCAACGGATCCAGTTTGAGTAGGAAAGCACACTCGTAAAGACGGTGGGCCCATTACAATCATTAAAGCCGTAACTAACTATGCCGAAAAGTAGGATATATTTGCCGAGCACGGCCTGTGACTTTGCGGTCAAGGGTCCGCCGGAGTCGCCGTTGCAGGTGGAGCTGATGCTTTGGCCCGCACAGATGTGGGTGTGGTCCAGTCTTCGCCCAAAGGCCCTGGCGCAGTAGCTGATGTCGTAGTGTTGCAATGTGGTCTGTTGAAGGGGGAAACTAACTTGCGTGGTAGCAGTACGACCCCAGCCGGTCACATTGAAGCTGGCAATGTTCCGGATGACATTCCTCCGCCAGTACTCATTGCCTCCCATGAGCAGGCAGACAGGCCTGATGTGGACTGCATTTTGGTAGGGAAAAGTGTTTATTGATCTTACCTCGCAATTTGTGACAAACTTACCCCCATAGCGCACTGTCATATTCAGCCTCAATAGAGCCAAGTCATGTTGGTGGTAATCCACGAAGGATTGGTAGAGAAAGACATGGGTCACCGCAAAGTCCCTGGGCCGGGAAATGCATCCTTCATTCGTGCAATCGAACTGTGTTCCTATGTTGTAGTCCCCCAGGCGCACTTTTCTACAGTGAAATGGGAATTATATATTAATATTATATCTAGATTCCCTCCTTCAACACACATACAATGCCTCATTATATTTGCCCTGGCAATGTGCCGCCGTCAGTACGAATCCTGCCATTAAATAATTAGTATTTAATATTTATTTACTTTACCAAATACTTACGGTTGCTAATGAGCGAGCCCCCGCATACCATGTAGATTCCCTGGATAATTTGTGCCATCCATGGATTGGAGAGTATGTTTGCATTTTGACCATTGATCACTCTTGTATGCACTTCCTTGGCACATTGCGGATCCAATAAATACGGAGCTTCGAAAACTTGTTGTTGCCTCGGCTTGCCCTGCGCCTGAAGGATCGCGAGAGCCAGACAAACGAGTAAACCGACTGCATCTCCCATTATTGTCAGCTTATTTAGAGAAACTGAGTGATGATTGGCTTGGCGTGAGCATTTATTAAGAACACCAAATGCTTATCAGTTTACTTGGAATTAATGTATATACATATTATATATAAGAATGGTACGGGCGGGAAAGATTGATAGATTCTGAGGTCGAGTAGATAATCTTTGTGTTTACTTATTGATTTGTGCACTCAATGTGGGAAGCTTAAATGTATCCTTCTTACTTGTCTGTCTTGAATATAAATCTCTGATATTGGACCCGACTTGAACAACTCACAGTTGCGAATCCAAAAAAAAGAAAATGTATATATTTTCTTAGACCAGTTTGGGTGCGTATTTATTAATCGATCTCCTTATCCATTCTGCATAACGAAGAACATTTGTAAAAATATTAGCCCCGCGGCAATCGGGGTAGCCAAAACTGACCATACCGAACAAAACGGGACGTTTTATGCCCCAGACTTTGATCACCGCACTCAAAGGACCTCCAGAATCTCCTTTGCATGTAGAGGACACCGAATGACCCGCACAGATTTGTGGCCATCCGATATCTCTGTCAAAGTACTCATAGCAGTGATTGCGATTTAAGTGCTCCAAGGTGGCTCCTTGAAGGAAGCGGCTTGTTGGACTTGTTTCCGTCTTACCCCAGCCAGTGACTTTGAAGGTCGGGATCTGATTCAAAAGTCCTTCTAGCTGACTTCTATCTGAGCTCAGGAGTACACAAATCGGTCTGATGTTAGCTAGAAAATGTGGCAATTGGTTAATTAATGTCTTGCAGAGCAAAAAGTATTATACGTTTTTGATTACCTGTGAACTCCACGTCCCTGGCCAAACGGAACAAGGCGATATCGTGGTAGTGAAAGTCTCTAAAGTACGGATGCACTATCATTAGCTCCACGGGGATTTCCGTAGCTCCTGAAGTACATCCATTACCAGAGCATCGAAACCCACGACTCCCCGCATCATATTCCCCCAATCGAACTGTTCTAATTAAAATGTGAAAATTGAAATCATGAAAAGGCACCTCAAACCTGGATACTTACAGGGGCAAATCACTCTGACAATGTCCGGCTGTCAGGATAAATCCTGGAAATAAACTTTAAATGATTTGTTCCTGGACACTCCAGCTAAGATACGAACTTGAAGTTATCAGGGAGCCGCCACAAATGGGTTGGCCTTCTTGGAGTATCAAAGCCATCCACGGATTAGAGAATATATTTGCATTTTCACCACCAAAGATTTGATGGTTAATAGTGCGAAGGGTAACGCAGCCCGGATCTAGCAGAGTTAATGCCAAAGATCCCTGGACTCCGAGAAGCAGACATGTGAACAGTATTTTCATGTTAAAGCAACTGCTGCTGATAGGAGCTTGTTCTCGGTATATACGAGTCTCAGTAAGAACGCTTATCAGCGTAATTTTTTCCACCAAATTATGGTTTGCTTTTATATACATATATTATATATATGTATATGAAATAAATAAAGAACGATTTGGGTATTTTGTTGAGGCGTTTTTATTGGTCCCTTACACTGTCTCTCCGATGCTAACGACATTCCGGATCCAATCCAGATGGGCCATGACATTCGTAGAGACAGTGGCGTTCTCGCAGATCTCCCCACCGAAACTGACTATTCCGAACAGGATCATTACATCCTTGCGTTTATATATAATCCTAGCACACATGGGACCACCAGAATCACCATAGCAAGTACTTGCATGGATACGTTCAGCACAGATATGATCGCGATCAATTTTCGTTTCCGGATACCGCCTGGCGCAGTCGGTCCGGCTTAGATTATAAAGCGTGGTCCTCCGAAGTAGCCGACTTAATTCGTCATCCTCAGTCTTACCCCAGCCGTAGGTACTAAACTTGGTGACGTAATCTTCAAGATGCTGAACCGAGGGCCTCAGGAGCACACAAATAGGAGCGATATTAACTGCGGAATGCGTAATTTAAATATATTCCATTATATTCCACTAGATAAGAGTACTGCACCTGAATACTCGACCCGTGGGTTCAGTCTTAACAGGGCTATATCATGCCGTTCCTGTTCATAGTCATCGTGGACGAATGTGTTATCCACACTGAACTCCTTGCCCTCGTCTATGCACTGCGAGTGCCTACAATTCCGCTCTGTCTCTCGATCGAATTCGCCCAAACGCACCTTTCTGTATCGATAGAGAGTCAGTGTGATTTGCTCAACCCATTCTGGGGGCATCTTGTTACTTACAGAGGACCGCCACCGAGACAATGGGCGGCCGACAGGACAAAACCTGCAGGTGAGACGCTGGTTATCTAGATACTCCAGTCCAATACAAAATACATACGATTGGTGATCAGTGTGCCGCCGCACCTGAAACCCTCCGGACCGATGATCATTGCCATCCAAGGCGTTGTCCCGATCTGAGCTATCTGGGCTCCAATCATTTTATATCGTTGCGGAGGTAGACCACAAGGCTCCTCCAGAAAATCGCTTGTTTCCTGGCCCCTTGATAGGGATAAGCAGGCAATAACTGCCAGTAAGAACTTCATCATAGGGCTGCGTGGACCAACTGATTGTAGATCCGGACTTGCCATATAGTGGGACCCCTGATTCGATTGCAAAACTGAGGAGATAAGACCTTTTGGTGACTGATGATACGAGAACACAGCGGATCATCGCATAATCTCGCCGAAGCATTGGTGGTAGCGAAAACAAATGAGATTTTAAAGCACACACTTTATTTCTCGACCACTTTAAGAGCAGTTGAAAACAATCCTAGTACAATATTCTGGGTCCTAGATCCATAACTTTCTTGTTCGCAATTACATATGTTACAGGAATGAAATTCGACCTTCTCCCAGAGCAGGTTTATGAAGATTTTCATGTTAAATTCCTAACTGAATAGTTAAGAAGGCCAGACTGTGAACTTTCATAACGATTCCATACCGCGAATTAAATGGAAATAATATATAATATATATTATATATATATTAATATATATATGTATAATATATAGAACGATTGGAACCATTTTATATTGTATTTG
>JAEIIG010032055.1:0-16145 GCA_018904695.1 Drosophila parvula
TTAATTTATAAGTCCTTGACTTGTAGCGTTAGGAATTCAATTAATAATAAAAATACAAATTAAATATAATATAGCTAGCTTATGAACGATAGAGAAACTAAATGAAAAATTATAGCTTGGATGTTTTTAGACATGTTTTCATCATCTTTTATCGATTCAGAATTTCGATTTTAATAGGAACAATAAAAACAGATTCGAAAATAATATGTTATTCCCCATAATTTCGTTAGTCGGATTCCCGAAGTTAGCTTTCTTTCTTTTAGAACGACTTAACTTCAAGTAGGAATAAATGAATTTTAATAATATGTATATTAAATATTATTATTTAATAATATGCATTTTAATTTATATATTTTTGAATAATAGTTACTTTCTCTCATATGTTTTGCAAGTCCGCTTATGGCACGTTTTTATATTTATATTTCTCATTCAAATCTAATTAGGATTTCATATGACAGAATTTGTGATTTTTCGGTGTTGCATTTATTCCATTTTCTTTCATTTGACGCTTAAAAAGAGCACCTTCCCTCGACCCGAGTCAAATGTATTTTTTGCCGAGGAAAAGCTCACGCTTAATGCATTTGGCAAATCTAGTTAGTTGCCACCGCTGCTCATGCTGCTGTTGCTGCTGGCACTGCTCTTGCTCCATTTCCCAGGCCAGGCGCTGTGCACCTTTAAGCAAATTCAAACTCGATTTGCACTCAAACTAAATGTGTTTACTCTTCACTTGCAGGCAAAAACTATTTACGAGAGCTACACGGCAACCTTGCCGGCGGCTTAGTTATTTATATTTGGCTTGGGAGCAACACCTGGCCACCACCACCACCACCACCACCAGCTCGTTGCCGCTAAAAACACCCTCAGTTCTACCTGAGAATGTGCGCCATTTCGTGCACCTTTCAACGCTGCCGGGCAAAGATGCTTCATCAGCCACTGAACGCTCGCTCCTACGTTTGCCCCCCACAGGACAGCATCAATTGCACCCAAAATAACTGGCAGCCGATTGTTTCTTGCCCGGGTTGTTAACACACAGAGAGAAATGGCCAAGTAAATCATTAAAAAAAATATCCTGAAAGGTTAAAAACTTCTATAATAATTTAATAATATAATTTAGTTTAGAGTAAAAATGTATTCGTATTTAAATACACACCGAACTAAATTGTATCTTCACGTTTTTCGCTTGTACATAAATCTATCTCTTCTGGGAAAATTTCAATTTGAAATAAACTGAAATATTGTGGCAGGCAGAGTCGAGCACAACTTTTTCGTACTTCCCTTTGCAGTCTTCAATTAAATCGATTAATTTGAGAAACAAAAAGGGAGAAAGGACGAAGGAACAAGAGCAAAACTTTGGCATTGCACCGCCCCGAAAAAAGCCTGAGATAAATGGCAGCCGTTTGGGTCCGGTCGTTGATTAGCTGCTCAGACTGAAGAGACTGAACTGAAACGCCGTCGTATCCGAACATTTTAAATGTTGTTCTTCCACCGGAGAAGCTGAAAAACTGGAGAAGAAGTGCAGCAGTTCTGCCATTGTCCGTCCGCCTGTCACTTTGTTTGTCTTGTGCAAAGTTTTGTTTATTTAGTAAAATTGGAAGTTCCAATGCATAGTGAAGGAGTTGTTTAATTGCCATTGAGCTGTGACAAGGCAGTGGCCGTAGATATCAAGACTGCACTGCGTCGGACTCCTCTGATTAAGAGCAGGTGTAAGAAGAGCACATTGTAGATACAGGTTCCTTACCAGGACATACAATATTAATTACAGCATTTTAAAGAGCTACTAGGATATCTTAGATACATGGAAAATATATCGAATGTATTTTAAAGTGACAGAAAAATATATGTTATTTTGGATATATTACATATAATTCTATAGAAGCGAGTTATTATTTAATTAAATTCAATTGTTCAGCTTTAAGTATAGGAATTTATAGTAAATACATATGTCCCGAAACATTTAAATGTACATTTCTCTGTCATTATAACCTTTAATGTGCATTTCAAATAAATTGCCAGCTTGATTTTATTTCATCTCGCCCGTTTTCATTGTCAGTTTTTGGCCAAATCTAAGTGAAAAACGAGGGGTATGCCCACTGTGTGGGGTCTAGGCCGTGTTTTTGGCCATTGGCAATCGTTCGTTTATGTTTGTGCCTGGTCAGGCAATAAATATTTTATGCATTGACACTTTTTTGGCACTAAGCCAATAATACGCACACGACAATGAGTCATTGTTGTTGCCGTTGCCGTTGCCGTTGCCGTTGCGCCGCTGCACTGCAAATAAATTAAATGCAGTGTGGACCTTTGTTGCAAGGCCATTGTTGTTGGCGTTGTAACAAATGACACTGTTGCAATTTGTAAAAGCTAATCAGAGATGGAATGGGCTGCGGAGTGGCGGCCATCGAGAGGATATGCCCCACTGTGGTAAAGCCAGCGGCAGTTAGAGAGAGAGAGAGAGATTGGAGAGTCATGATGGCGCCCATAATCAAAAGCTTTCATGCGCATTACCAATACAATTAGCCGCATTCGTCCTGTGTGCCCGTGCCCGTGCCCGTGCCCGTGCCCCTGCTGGGGGTCAAGGGGTTAAGTGGTGGGAAAGTTTTAAGTGGCGCACGCTGCTCGCATTTCGCATTTCAGATAGGGTCAAATATACCCAGCACACACACACGCGCGCTGCCACACTGCAAAATGCAGTTAATTTTGCATTTTGTTTGCCACAAATTGTTGTTTCGAACGAGCGCTTCGACGGGGCGCACAGAGATAGCCTATTTCGACTGTTAATCTGTTGGGGCACTTGCAAATTTATGGCAATTGCTTTGATAAATGCCCTCGAGCAGGGAAAAATTGTCACAGAGTTTAGACGGGGCCCATGGAGCGCCAAGTGAAGGCAATATAAATTGACAAATGGGCCGAGGACACGACAACGGCTTCGCAGGACCCAAGGCATTCTCCCCTCTGATAGATTACCCCACACACTCACGCACAGCCTTTGATTTATTTTAATTAAAATTAAAAATTCTGGTGGCCATGCAAAAATGCTTTTAACCTAAAGCATTTAATTAAAACGCTCATAATTAGAAGATGAAATAGAAAATGCGAAGGCTACCAGGCGGGGTAGTGAAAACCTTTGACCAAAGCACACAAATGAAGCCGCCTGCATTTCAATTTACTTAAATGGCACATACATCTGAACAACAAATGCGACCCCGAAAAGCAAACCGAAATAAAATGAAAATTTGTAGCTCATGTGAAAAACCCAAAACGGAAAAAACACACACACACGCGCAAAAATAAATAAAAAGGTAAATAGGAGGGCAACCGAAAAATCATGTAGGCAAACATAATTTAGCTTCAAGTTCAAGGGATCGTTCGTGTTTTTCAGCGAACAACCACTAATCTCATCTTTATCCCAAAAATGAAAAAGAAATTGACTTAGAGTTGGACAAAATGGGAGGATTACAAAGACTTCGAGATGAGCTACGACGTAAATTAAGGAATATTTGTAGTAAGAAGTTTAAAATAATATTTAAACCATTTAAATATTAATTTAAGAAGAATTATAGAGTGATTTATATTGTTAATTAATAAAAATGATTTCTGAATAAATAAATAGCTCAACCTTCTTATTTTTTAACAAATCCCAATGTCTTCTTATTGAAGTTATGTACGTTTTATTTTAATTAATTTTTCAATTCACTTTAGACTCCTCCTTCACCAACTAACCAATAAGCCCTACAAAATTGAATTGTTTCAGCGTGCACACCATCAACCGACAAATACATGCACAGTAGTATATAAAATTTATGAAATAAGACCCATTAAAGCACCTCAGTCGAAATAACAACAAATATGGGGGGAATATGTACAGACGCATATCTACGGACAAACTTGTTTGTCAGACACATACTACTACTGCTGGCCAGGAAAAAGTATGCTAACATAAAAATCAACAAGAAGAAATCAGAGAGAAATATACACATACACAAGTAAACATATGACCAGCACACAGATACAAATCACTTGGCCACACATGCCAGACGTGCCACGCCCCCCGCCTCGCATTATACTAGCAAGAAAGAAAGTACTGGCCAAAAAAACTATGAATTAAGAAAGAAAAACTGCTAAGAAAAAGTAATTTAAAATTGGTTTAATTATACTTTAGAATTATTATTTAAAGCAGCTTTATATATCTTGTTTATTTTTTATTTAAAGTAAGTGAGTTTATGTAACACTTTTTGTGAAATTTCTATTCTTTGTAACGAAAAACTGAGATACTTTATAATATTACAAATAATATATGTATGTATCAGTAAACTTTCAAATATAAATACACTTTTAATTCCAATAATTCCTAATTAAAAAATAGCTTTAGCCCAGAGCTATTTTTCCAGTGTAGCAGCAGCTGAGAAGTGAAAGGAGAAAAGGAAAATCTTTGGGCACACACACTCTCAGCTCTCAGCTCTGAGCTCAGAAAATAAAACTAACTTGACCCGAAACTACAATGAACAAATAGCAAGGCCAGAACTCAAGGCAACTCGGACACTCTGTATATCCTTTTCGATCCTTTTGGGAGGGGATGGTTGGATACAAAAAAAAAAATATAAGCAAGCGAAAGCTGAGAGAAAGCTGAGCGAGAGGTTGAGTTCATATTTTATGCGCATAGCGGCACATGTTTAAATTAACATAAAGCGAAATTGAGCTGCTGCCAGGGCGGTGCCCAAAAGTTGACATTAGGCACATACACACACACATTCACCCACTGCGACCTTCCCCCAGATGGACTCTTAAAAATTCCACACAAAAGTTGAATTTTATATGTCAAATTCGGGCTAGGGCTTCGAGCAGAGAAAAAAAAATGGAAAAGGATTTTTGCGCGGCCTTTTTACATATTTCTCCGCCCGGGTCAGGCACATAACTGTGCATGGCATAATAATGATGCCCCACTCAACCGCAGAGTGGGCTGGAACGAGGGGCGGGTCGCTGGCCGGAGGCGTGGCACCTATGAAACACGATGCCAACTGTCTGGTCAGTCAGAGACCTCGGCTGGAACCGGTCAAATAAAGTGGAAAGTCGATAAATGCGAAATCAAGGCGGGCGACAAAGCCAACGGAAATCCGATCCGAAATGCATATTCGCAAACGCAAAAAGATAGATTAAAGAATGGCCAGCCAGTGAATAAATCAATGATCGGGTTTAATCAAACAGGGAAGGTACAAATTAAATTATAACAATATTAATTTGGAGCCATTTAACTAAGGGGGTCACAACCTGGCTGTAAGCGATGGAAAACCATATTAAATCACCCTTAATCGATGATAGTTATACATTTTTATCAACTAAATACAAAGCATAAGAACCTAAATCTGATTTCTAGACCAGTAAAGATATGTACCTAGTTTTATCAATATCAAGTCTGGTTTATAACATCTTCTAACAAACATTATCTCCTCGCTTATTTGCTGGGTAATTCCTAGATGCCCAGCCATGGCAATATATAAAATTTTCATTATGCAAACGCCTCCGACACTCCACGTTCTTTGACCAATCTAATGCCACTTGCCTCGTGATTTATTCACTGGCTCAATCATCGCTATGCTCGCATCCGATTCGGAGACCAAAGGAGGTTTATGTGTGCGCATTGCCATAGACAGATGATGCGGCCAACGTCTTATTACATTGCCAATCGTTGAGCCTCGTTTGAAAATAGGCTAACGCAAATACTTGCACATGACCTAGGCCGGAATCAGACTTAGCCCATATATACTTATATATATATAAGCTTGTGTATCTCTTATGGAATTTCTTCTTTGATTAGAAGCGCTTCAACGGCGCTCAACTGAAAGTCCTCACACTGAACCAGTTTCCTATAGTTTTCTCACCATTTATTTTTAAATATATATCCTATTCCTATTTTTACAAGATAGATCTTGAAAATATATTATTAAAGAGAGGTTTATATTTCAAGATCAATTTATATACTTACTTGTATAATTTAAAGGTTCAATAAAGTGATAGTTCCTTAGCGCCTGTATCTTCCTTACAGTTGCACTATTCCTCAGTATTATTATTATTATTCCTTGATTGACGAATCACCTTCTGGATTTCAGCTTTAGTTTTTTTTTTTCAGTGAGTCATCCTTGACTTGAGCTTGCTGGTTTGGGCAATTTCCTGGTCAGAACGAAAAAGGGACAGCCCATAAATTTATGTGCCGCCCTTCTGGCCTCAATAATGAGTAAAAATTTTCGATAATTCGGGGTTTCTCGGCAGCTTCGGTGTCCCTTTTTCTGGCTGCGCTTCGCTGGACACAACTCATTTGTAATTCACTTTCACTGCCTATTTATTTGCAATTTATTATGGATCGTTTGAGAGCGAGAGACTGCGAGGAGAAACTGAATGAAATGCCGGCTCATTGGATTATCGGCCCGACTTTGATTTTGGGCCTGGGGAGTTAAGCCCTGCAGTGGGTGGGCGACCAAGGCGGAGGGGAGGACTTCTAAAAAATCCCATAAATGTTAATTGCATTGTTGGCTCCATTGTCTACTGACAGCTGCCTGGAGAGGGGGCCGACAATTATGTGACCCCACCTCACACACACACACTGGAACATGGGGCCAAAGAATTTTTCGGCCAGGACATCAAATTCATTAGAAACGCCTCGCACTGAAATTGGGAAAAGGAGAGTCTTGTCAGCCCCCAGACTACCGATGCTGCTTGTGTTCCTGCATGCAAAACGATGTTTTAATATGAAATTAGTTGAGTCCTTTGCTTTTTGGCTCCGGTGCGTGCAGCAAGCTGGCTAGCTGGCTAGCTGGAAAGCCGGACAGGACTCAGCAGCACTTGGCAAAAGTAAAACAAATACAAATTGCTTGCCATGTACTTATTTGGTCAACAAATGACAGGACATTCCCTCACACACACTCGCAGGGAAAACGTATAGCCGACATTAACACAACATTGCGACTGTTGACTTACGCAACAAGAAACAGTTACGACCAACTGCCAAAGTAGAGACAGTAGCAGCCGCAAAGTAGGAATACAGAATAGCAGTAGCCAGGACCTGGACCTGGGACCTGGACTTGGACTTGGAGCGGAAGCAGTTAGCATTTAAGCCCCGGCTAACGACAGTCGTGGCCCATTCAAGATGGAGAGAGCCAGCCTGCCGGCCCGCACAATTAAGACAAAGTGTAAATGTTTGTTCCATTGACTTTTTAAATGGAAATGCGTTAACTTGGCTGGGGCCTGGTTACTTAGGGACAGGAAATAGGCTAAGGAAGGGAAAAGGGTAAAGAAAAAAATTACTATTGTCCTTAATGCTAATTTAATAATTATACATACGTCTAACCCAAATTGGTCAAGTTATGTATGCATGGTGCATCGAGCATTCAAGAGTACTTCTAGCAAGTACTTCTAGCAAGAGCTAAGGATTCGTTCGCCGTTTCATATGGCTGCTTAATCTTTTGAAGGCAGTTAAACTGTTAAACAATTCGCTTTCCACCTGCCTATACATCTACACACAGGAATGCAAAATCATCATTTGGGATGAGTATACTATGGCGCATAAACGAGCTTAAGAAGTAGCTGACTAAGCAATGAAAGATAGAGCCACGCAATTTTTAAACTCGTTCAAAATGACAGGAACTTCTTTGCATTATTTAAAAATGAAGGTTATCACAATTTTTTATATATGAATTAGCTTATTCTCCTTTTTAGAAATACTAAATAAAACCACCTTTAGCTAGGCTATTTTATATGACAAGTTTGTTTAAAGAAAAGTATTATGTTTATGACTTAATTTATATGTAAAAAAAAGGAGTTTCTGGCTTCGAAAAATATATAAAAAAATATCTCAGGCGATTCGTAGCTATTAATTAAGTTGGTGTGCCATTTATGACCATTTTCGTAGCTGAATAAAAAAAATACATTGAGCTCCCCAGGACCCAGTCATTTTTCTCGCCGTTTCTCCTGCCAATTTGGAGTTTATTTCGCCGGAGCACTCTAATAGACTTGGCGTCCTCAATTTCTCTCGCTCCTTTCAGCACTGCCGCATTCTTCCCCCTTTGATTTGACATGCGGCAGGCTGCCTGAACTTTTTCAACTGTCAATTAAAAGCGAAACTAATTAAACTTTGCAACACTGGCACAGACGAGACGCGTAATTAATCGACACATATACCAGCCGCAAAAAACGCCCACGAAACGCTCGAAGTGAACGAGAGCGGGGCAGCGGGATGGTGGAAAGGCGATGCTAATGCAACAAACGCTTAAAGTTTAATTAAACTTTGATATAAACAAAGAGTCATGGACGCCAATGACGATGACGACAATTATTAATCAATTTGGTGATTTAGTTAAGCAAAAAAGGATTTAACCGAGAGCAACGGCGGCGTACAACAAAAAACTTCCGTGTGCAAACAAAATTATATCCGCCTTTGCCTTTGTTAAGGACAACAGCCCCATGCCGCATAAGAACCACAATTCAATGGGAAGGTCACAAGGAAGAAAACACATTGTCATCATTGGGAAACGCCAGGCAGTAATGACAAAGGAAAAAAAATAGAAGTGAAATTATAGATATTAAGGTCTGAAACTGTCGATACCCTAAGTTATGGTTAATTGAACAAAATTAAATCAATTCAAATGGTTTTAATTAACACTTAACATATTTATATTTCATATACTATTTATGAATTAAACGCAATTTTTTCATGTCTTAAATAAAATTGATTAACATCTTTGTTGTTTTTCGGATAATTTTAAAGATTCAAAAGAGGATTGACTTTTGTCGTCCCTCTTTAAAATACCTCTAAACCTTTTTTTTTTTCTAATTATTGCTTTAAAGAGTATCTATATTTATTTGTATTAATTATATCTTGTAACGTTTTATATCAGTGTTAAATACGCAACTAATTCACAGTCAAGTTGGACAAATTTAAATAATTGTAGTTCTGTTTTCTTTCAGGTTTTTGTTGTCTTGTAGAAATATTTTTTGATATTTTTTAATTATTTTTTGTTACATTCCAAAATATGAATTGAAATTATGTTTGAAGTATACCTTTAGAATTAAAATATGATTTGTAATTAAAACAAAGACATTTTAAGCAGACTGTTTAAAGGCAAATCCCTTTATAATAATTATTCATTGCTGAACTATATTACATTTGTATTTAAGACAAACCCCCATAAAGATTAAATGTAAATGCAAAAAAAACTTTAAAGCTACACAAAGTATTTTTGCTGCCACAAAAAAAAGTAGGAGCACACTTAACAAAGGGTATAAAAGTAGGTACTAAAAACAATATGGCGTCACTTCCGGTCGCGTATTAGCAGGATGATGGGTGGCATAAGGGACCCAATGCATTGTCATGAAGCGTGCCTCAGCTTAGCGGGTGTCATTGTGGCTGCTTGCTGCCCGGTTGTCCCATTGTCTGGGCGTCATCATCATTAACAGTGGAATGGGCTTCCCGGCCTTGATCGATATACACCTTGGCCTGAAGTCGGGCGGCAAATCATTTTAAATTTGCCGACGCCCGTAGGCAGGGCCTGAGACATCAAATTAGATTAATGACCTGGGCGGGGCACTGCAAAGTGGGGTAACCTCCGGCCACGAACGAGAGCAAAACCAATCCTAGGTGAACTGAGCACTCATTATGCGCCGCACGAGTTCGATTTGATGCTCATTTACTTGTTTGTCTGCCCCATGATTTTTCTTTCAGACCGGGATTCCCTTTTTTCTTTATTTTCCCACCCGCCGTTGTCTCTGACCCGCTGAGTCTCCGTTTCCTTCTCCGTCTCCGTCTCTCGCTCTCTGGTTGCTCGGCTCACCGCAATAATTGGAAAAGTTTTCATTTGAACGCCATCAACGACAGCGGCAACAGCAGCAACAACAAGAACAATGGGGCGTGTTACTACAACAAGAAAATTGCGGTTCCAACAACAACATCACCAGTAGCAGTCGCAGTGGCATCGGCATCACCAACAACACCAACAACAAGACCGGCAAAAAGTCATCAAAAGGCTACTAAAGGTTGACGCAGGCAATGGCCAGTGTCCCCGATCTCCTTGCCCACTCCCAACCCCATCAGCATCACTTTGGCACTGAGAGAAAATGCTGTTAATAATATTGTTTAAAGATATTAATTGTAGTTGAAATAAAACATAAGGCAAGTGCTTCTAACTTTTGTAATATAATTATTAAAATTATTATAAGAAATTACCCGGTTTAAGGTGACTTTGAAGCTGCGCCTACTTAATTAAAGGATCTTTGCAATACCTACATATTATTTAAATATATTTTCGCACTGTGTACGCCCATCTTCAGCCAGGCATCCTCATTCTGTCCAGCAACTTTTTGCGGCCATCGCACGCTCTCATAGATTTGGCACGCAACGGACCACGAAAACGAAACGAAAACACTTTGCACACAGGGGGAGAAAGTCTGGAGACGGTGTCCAGGGGTGGGCGGGACCGGGACCAGGTCATGCTGTTTTCTGCTCACCAGATGACTTGCCTGCATTGCCCCAATGCACTGCCACATGCAAGGAGTTTGACGGGAAAACCCCAATGATGGGCTTACAAAAAAGATTTCCCATCTCCAGCAGGACAATAATAAATGAATAATTGTCAGTATTTTGTTAGATTTTTTCTGCTTTAATATTTTAAGTGAATTTCGAGGGTAATTTTAGTTTAAGAAAATCATTATTATTATTATTAAAATATGTATTGTATGTATGTAATGTATTATTATTTATAAAACACTTTGTGGGTTTTTCTTTTCGATAACTTAAAGTGAGAAATCAACAAATCTCTTCTTAAAACCTTCATAAATTTAATCTTAAAGATGTTATTCTTCCTGTTAATCAATAAATACATAGAAGATCCTTGTAGCTTGCATTCTTAAATTATTTCAAGCTACCTCTCAGGTTTCGTAAGAACATTGCGCATTCGCCTAGTTGCCCGTGAAGCACTGTCCGACCTGGCATTGCAGTTTGCCTACAATGATTCAAGTTTTCATTATCAGCCCCGGCACTTCACACTCTTCACCGGCCAAGTTTGACTGCTCCCCCAAATCCCATGGCCAACTTTTCCTTTCCCCAAAATGTTCAACTCCCCTTGGCAGGGAAGCTGGAGCTGCAGGAGCAGCAGCAGCACCAGCAGCAGTTAAATGTGAAAAGTTCCATTTCGTGTGGATTACGTCGTTTATCCTGGCAAACAGGCGCAGGGACATACACACATACAGAGCCTCACAGGAGCACGGCTACCCATACAAAGGCAGAAACACTTCCATAGGATAATCATCCAGGCAGGCAACCGCTTTCGATCGCTCGCTGGGCAAATGCATTTTCGACGCGCTTCAAATGCGCCGCCAACCCGTCCAGAAAGAAAACCAATGGAAATGTTTACCCCGCTCTCAATGCACTTGGCTCCCGAGGACTCCCCATTCGGAGATGGAGCGTGTGCGTGTGGGCGTGGGCGTGGGCGTGGCATTTTTGGGATGGAAGTTGCCGGAATTTGTTATAGCAAATGCTAATGAAAAGTTGCTCGTTACCAGTTGCTATCTGCGGCTGCGGTTCGGGTTTTGGTATTAGTTTTTCGGCTTCATTTTCGGCAACCAAAAAAGCCGAAAACGCACAGCTTCCGTTTTGAAATGTTAACTCAGTGCTAATTTTAATCGGATTTCTCTATATTTGAGTGCTTAAAGCCACACAAATAATCGGAGATCCTTTTCCCCATTATTCCATTCCTTATATTTAATTTATTAATATCCCAAGCTATTTGTTAGAAGAGAATTAAATTATTATCGATAGTTAATGAGTTTGCTAGTAAAAATGTTGCTACAGGTACAAACTGTACCTACTTTTAGACCTGACTTAGTCTGCTGTGTTTCCATTATGTTAAGGTGAAGTAATTGAAAGAGAGAACTCAGTTTTCTTTGCACTTTTGTTGAGGATTCGCCCAAGGACGAAAACAATTGCCCAAAGGTTTTAATCAGCTGAAGTAAAGCCTTTGTAGTGTTCACATTACTCTCCGCAATATCCTGCTGGCTTCGACCAAAAATCAAA
This sequence comes from Drosophila parvula, assembly GCA_018904695.1. Lineage (NCBI taxonomy): Eukaryota > Metazoa > Arthropoda > Insecta > Diptera > Drosophilidae > Drosophila > Drosophila parvula. Next base: position 12,053 of record JAEIIG010032055.1, read on the forward strand.
TGGAACGCCAAGACCCAGCCCAGACCCAGCCTTGCCTTGCCCCGCAAATGCCCGCTTCTAATTCCCTTCCAACTCATTTGTTTCCGCTCGCTACCGCTGCCAGTTATCTTTCAGCACTCAACATGCACTTGCACCACCTACACGTCCTGCAGCGGCACACACACACACATTGCTGGAAATGTTGTACCAATAAACCAGCTCCGCTCCTGAATGGATGAGGATGCGGATTGGGATGGGGGGCTGTGGCGCGAAGGGGTGTCGGTGATGGAGCAGCTGCGAGAGGAAGGAAGGAGGCGGAGCTCCTGTAGATTTGCTTACAGCTGCAATGCCATGCAATTTAGTTGAATTACCAAGTGAAACAATGGCGTCTGTTAATTGGTTTCCTTTGTCCTCGGCCCTCGGTAATGGGGTTGCATCCGCTGTGGACCCAAATCCTGTCCTGCTGCCCTTGGGCCCAACTTGCTGTGGCCGTTGTGCTGTGGCTCTGGCTGCTGTTTGCCAATTGCTAGAAGAATTTAAAATTGTCTTTGCCGAGGCAAATTTATTAAACAAACAAAAAGCCAAAGTCAAGAACTTTCTGCACGAGATGCCGGCTGAGGGTACCACCGACCGAGTGGATCGAGCCTTCAAGCTAGTGAAGTGCAGCCATGAAAATTTGCATTTTGCACTAACTAACCTAAGGACAGGAGCCTGGACCATGGGCGACAGCTGACAGCTCGACCAGTGCTAATGAATGCCAAGTCGCAGCTTCTTTTCATGCACTTGGAAAAACATTTTGCACAAGCCAAATTAGAAGAAAATGTATTGTATTTTAATTTAATTACCAAGTGTTTTAAATTAAAAGAGTTGTGTTGATTAGCGAAACTCCTAAACCTATATTTTTCACTTTAGAAATAATAATAAGAATAGAAAATAGGCATATATCATATCTCTTTCTATACCTTTCTATATCTATGCTAGCCCTAACATAAAGTCTCACTAATAGGATCTGGTATTTCTTTATTTTGAAACCAAATTTTTTAAGTGTCCTTCTTTTCCGTGGTCCTTATGCTGGTGTCATTTTCCTCAGACTTATCCGAATGTGACTTGGACCAGCTTGCTTATCTTTATGACGGCGCATAACTAAATGGCCAATCAGTGGAGCTGCAGCTGACAAATGATTGTCTTTGCTGGGGTCCACTGTCTTTTTAACCGCTCTCCCCGACAGCCTTGAATTCGGCAGCTCGGCCATTTTCGGTTTTGTGTTTTCAGAAATTTAACTCTGACGTTCAGCAGGAATTAGTCCGTTGTTTGGATTGGCCCTCAAGCTGCCGTTCATTTAATTGTTCTCGCATTTCTGTTCGTAGTTAAAATACTTCGGGGATCTGTTGAACAGCTTAAGCTTAGCACTCTTCGTCATCCCAACCATTGTTATCTGCTTTAAAATTATACAAGTTTAATATGGTTCAGTTTTCTATATCATTTTTATTTTCTTCTGCTTGTATCCCTGGTCATTTGGGATATCTTTTAATTGGAAACTAAACTCCTTTCTTTTTTAATGTTATATTCATTGAAGACCTGGTAGCTGGTACTTTGAGAGTGTTTAATTAAAACATATAATATATGTTTTAATCTTAATCCATCTGTCGGAGATCTAAGTTACTAATGACAACTGGAAATCAACTTAGATCTGGCAATTGCCGCTTTGTCTTAATTTCCAAAATATATTTTTTAATTTTATCAAATGTGCTTACTTTACCAAATATTCTAAGATGCTAGATTTATGAACTCTTCTCAATTGGTACATATCTGATTACTTGTCTTGGTCTGAAACCAGCTTCATCGCAAGCTATCTAAATCTATCACAAAATCCGATGAAGGCATATCAATATTGGAATTGATTTTAAACAGTTGTTAAATGCACACAACGCTGTGTTTCCATTGTAAAACTTTGCCGTTTCTGGAAATATTTGCGTACACTCGCGGATAAAATGAAAGGAGAAATTGGGAGCAGCGTATACCCCGAAAACTTTTAGCTTTTGTGGCAGGCAAAGACTTATTTTCTTTTTTTTTTTTGGCTTTTGCTTTCGGCTCTCTGTCTTTTAGCCGGGCTGTAAGTCAATAAGCGAGTGTTGAGCTGCAAAGCGGCACAACTTTTGGCCGGTTGAAAAATGAACTCAGCAGTCGAGGCAGGCGACTGTCGTCATAATTTGTCTGGCAAGTTTATTGCAGGGCATAAATCGCGTGGCATTGATGACAGGCAGCCGGGGCTCACACACTAAATCAATTATGATTAAAGCTCATTACACTTGCAGCACACGACTTGGGGGCCGCGTTAGCCGCAAACTGGTGCGGAAATTGCATGGAGAGCCTCGAGTTGGGGTTTTGCGGATTCTACGTTATGGGTATTGGGTTTGGGGTTGGGTTTACGGTTTCGGGTTTGCCTTTGCGTTTGCGTTTGTGTTCTCGTTCGCGTCATCTCCCGTCTCGTGGTGTGGCTATATGCCCTGCAATGACAATGATTTGCCCTTCCTTCCATCGATTGCTTGAGCATTTCCTTCAGTAATGCCAGCGCCATGCCACTAATTTCCAATGCGCCGGGCAGCCACACAACGGCGACGGAGGACGGACAAGGAGAATGGAAACTCGGTTTATAATTGAGAGAATAATTAGATGAGTGTCAGGGGTTTTGGGGACAGTCAGTGGCTATTGGCAGCTATAATCTAAAGTCGTCCAGTTGTTGATGTAAGTTAAGCTGACGGTGAGAGCATTAAATACATTAAAACTATTTATAAATAGGCCATACAGAAAAAAACATTCAAACTTGCATACATTCTTGTGACTTTTCAATACTTTAATTCATTTCTGTGGATAAAATTGTAAATAATCAAATTAGAGGTGTATATCGTAAGAAAATATTATATCGATATCGAGCTCTATCTTATTGCATAAAAATTTGAAAAATATGTCAAGTAAAGTTAAAAAAAAAACAACCATTTTATCAAAAAAATATCTAAAGAAGTTTTTTAAATTTTTTGACCAGATAACATAATTAAATATACATTCAACAATATCCGTATAACAATAAGTTTAAGCTATTCTCCCTATCTTCTTATTGAGCACATATCGCAGCATCAAGCTATCGATTTATATATCGATACCGCATAGACATATCGATCCTCTGCCATCCCTAAAATTAAACTTAATTTGCATAACTTGTTTTCTTTCTCGATCCTTACATGCATAACTACATGGAAACTAAACGCACTTAACTGTACAGTTACAAACCCTTCAGTATTCACATTAAAATATCGCATATTTTGTAATTATTTTTGCCCCCAGTGTATTATCCGAGCATTGTAACCAAATTCTGGAACAATTCGCCAAGAAATTGCTTCGCTATCAGCTACCTCACGAAACAAAACAAATTGCGACGCAAAGAGTGGCATTCGGGGGAAGATAAAAGTCTATCGAAGTTAATGACAGCGTCAGCTTTCTTTAGAATCGACTTACTGGCCCGACTGGCAACTGCGAGGAATGCGAAGGAGAATATATTCTGTATTATTTAGCTTGCGTTTATTTCTCATTCAATATTTGTTTTGTGTGTTGAAAGACAAACCCACACACACACATACGCAACCCCCACCCTACGCAACTGATGTGGGGCAGAGGGATATGGCTTTACATGCGTGTGAGCGTTTCGCTTCATATAGAGGCCGCCTTACTCTGCTCTGTATATAAATGCCTACTTATAACGACATTTAATTTCAAAGCACGCACGCACAGGACGAGCCTGCAATATTGAATATTGAAGCGCCTTTCACGGATACTCACACAAGGAACAGGGATGTAGTTTGGCCTAAGAAAAGGGGGTGTGCCTCTAAGTGGGGCAAATATTACTTAACCTAGGGAATATTATATAAAATTAACTAACATATGACTAACTCGGGTTCTTTGTTATCAATTTTGGGGATGGTACTTCTGGTAAATTAGGATAATACGATATATGTTAGATATATTACGATGTATATATTTCATATTTAATTGTTAATTGGTAGTTTTCGTGTTTTTAAAAGTATTAACTGATGCATGTAAACAACACATTTGGAACTAA
>JAEIIG010032058.1:0-20302 GCA_018904695.1 Drosophila parvula
AAAATGTATCATAAACCGCCTGGCAAAACCTTCCTGAAAACTAGTAAACTTAATCGCTCCATCATTCACTCTGTCATTCATTTATTCAGTTACCCATTCATTTGTTAATGTGGCTGCGGTCCTTCTCGACCAACTTCGTTTCAAAACTTTTGCCATATTTCACGCTGACACAATAAATTGTTGCAACCGCCGTCGCCGTCGTTGCCCCACAGCGAGAACTCTGCTTGAAGTTGAGCTTTGCATATTTTTTGGTTGACTTTCCAGACACAAAAGCAAGTCTCCTCTGAAGTCTCGGCGAGCTTAAATGATTTTTAATTATGCCAACATATACAAAATATACTCCAACTTTAATGTAAATTATAAATCTTTAACAGAGAAAGACAGTGTTTTTTTTTTTGGCTGCTCTCGGGATACGTTTATTTATATAATTTCCAATTAATCTTTTCTAATTTATTGACACAGTCGCAAATGCCGGGCTGTATGTTTTGATGGCTTACCGTCGAGTTATGCATAATTTATGCAAATTTCGCTAAATCAATTTTTAATTAAAATCCCAAACATACCCACAAGTACGTACGAGTATCTGCAGCTGCTTTGCCAAAACAAAATAATTGAAACGGCCCCAGCGATGGGAATATGTACAAATATATGTGTATATATTATATATGTGGATTCAGATGGGCGGAGGCTGCTGGCAAACAAATCAATATGTAGAGCCATCAATCTATCCAACTGTCTGTTCAAGCATTTTATCCATTTCGTTCGACGAGCCAAAAGTGTCAGGCTAAACGATAATTTTATTTGCATAACACTAAACATAAAACTAATTTGTTGTCTCGATTTAAATGGCTGCAATGTCAAACACAGATAGTTCGTATATTTGTCTATAACATCTGTATAAATATGCAGGCTGGGATTGCGGGCCTGGAAGCGATGCTACTTAAGATAGATAGCTGACAGGTCAACTAGCAATTAATCTCAATTAAAATACAGTATCCATCTTAATGTAAACTGCAGTCATAGTTGCATCACTGAAATGCTTACATTCACCTTTATTTTCCAATGAAAGTTATGCAAACAGTACGTATTTATAAGTTTATTTTTGATATTTTTAACAAGAAGAACCCTGAGTTAAAAGAGGTAAATTAAATTCGAAATTTAAACTTAAATGCTGAACAGAGTTATTGTTGCTTGTGCTCTAAATATTCTTCATATATTTCTATTTTATTCTTCATGGTTGCTTAATTCAGTGAATTCAATGGAAAAATAAAGTAAATTCATAAAATCACCTCAAAGTGATGTATGTATACACTAGTATTTTCGTTTATCCTTCCAAAGGTAGTAAAATGAATAACTTTTCAAACTTTAAAGCCTCGCTGGGGGAGAAAAAGTAAAGCTTATAAAATCAAAAGCAAACTGCTGCATTTTCAGTACTGCTCTAAGCATATATTCAATTTTAAAATGCTATTTACTCAACTAATGGTTATTTTGTTTACTGAAATTTAAAGAGAAATTCAAGACGAAAGTTTCGTTGATCATTCAACCGTAATATGAGTTTAATTTGTATTTTAAGTAGTTGTTCAATCAATTATTTCAATTTCTTAGTATTTATGCCTGTTTATAAAGCCTGCCCATCGATTATTTAAGCTCTGCAACCGGAGGCCATAAAATATACCAATTATTGAAATTAATTAGCTGTAAAAATTTATTAAATGTGAAACATATGCGGCACATTCATCTTACAAAAAGGACACTGCAAATATATGTCTACTCGGTGATGTGACACTTTCCCTCGCTGCCACGCCATTGCATTTCCGCTGGCACGTTGGCATTTCCGCTTCCGCCCGGCATTTTGTTGATGCAATTATACAAGTTTTTATTTAGTTACAAGTTGCAACTAAGCCATTTCGCACGCGCAATTTAATACGCCATTTGATGGCCGCAGAGCCGACAGCACTTTCGCTTCCATTTCGCTAGTCTGCGCTTTCTGGCTGAATAAATCTCAATAAAATTGAATTAAACTCGCCTGTCGCCTTATCGCCGGGGTCCAGCAGGCATCGACTGGTCTGCTCCCTCGTCTGCTCCCTGTCATTGGCAGTTATAATTAATTTGTGCGGAAATCAGATGCCTGTCGACAATGCAATCTCGGCGGCAAATCTGTTTTCAATTAATGGCAAATTGTCGAGAACGTTGAAGCTGATCCAGCCAGCCGAGTCCGACGCCACAACAAGTGACAACAGGGCTCTCTCTCTCTGTCTCTAAAAAAAATGTCACAAAAATATATTCTGCTGGCCATGCACACCGGGCATAAATGCAAAAGACCCCAACGAGAGATGCTTTCCAAAAGGATTGTTTTCAAGTTCTTCTCCGCCCAGCTTAATACTTTCAATGGTGAAAGTAGTCGGGCAGGAAATCGATTATTTTAGGAGCCCAGTTCTCAGTCGAGGTGGTCGAGACCACCTCCGAAATATCATAAATCAATCGCTTACTAATTTGGGCAATCTCGGCCAGAATCTCATCCACCAGAAACAACAAAGAAGTTGCCTCGACTTTAAGATATCCGGTATTCCACTTTAATTAAGATATTATTGTTTTGCTATTTTTGCAACTTAGCTCGATTGAAATCACTTACATTTAGTATTATTATTGAATTTATATATATTTAATATTTAATATTTCTTCTAGGTATCAAAAATGTCCTCCATCTCCTAGTCCAAAGAGTACCGTATAAAAAAGGGAAAACTTTACCGAAGCAGCCTGCTTGTGTCCGCCCCAAAATAGCCTGGAAAATGTGCAAATGCAAACAGGGAACATTTTCGGGGTCCATCGAGATGAGATGGAACTTGGGGACATTCCGACAGCACATAAGTAAAATACTTAAGATAAGCAAAAGTGATGGGGCCAGTCTGTTTGTCTGTCTGCGTGGTCATAACCATAAGCAAGGACAACCCAGAACACACACACACTCAGTACTCAAGGGTCCTATTATCGAAAGGGTTACGCAATTACATGATTCCCAGCACCCAGAAAAACGGCAGAAATGCGGCACGGGGACGGTTGGGTTGGCGGGTTGGCAAAACAAAGCCAGAGGACACTTCTGACCAGATTTTCAATGTGTTTGGCTCACTTCGGTTGCTTACATAAATTGTTTACCAATCTGGTCGAAAATCGGAATTTCAAATTTTGCCTACGAAAATTTATGCGCACATTTATACAATTTACATGCGCACACACAGCGGCGATACAAGGATAGCAGCAGCCGAAAAAAAAAGGATATGCATCTACATTTCATTTCATTTGATTTCACTTCGCAGCCGAAACAAAACGAAACCACCCCGACATAAAAGCCAACTAGCTAGAGCATTATGGGTATCCGAAGCGAACCGCATTGCGATACAGGATCCTTGGGGGCGTATGGGTGATAAGTATGCCATTTTGGCATACAGGACCAACAGGGTTGCGGACCACCACCAGGACGGGCTGCCAATTTAAGCAGGCAGGGCCGGACAGGACACTGCAGACGCCGGGGCATTGCACCTGAAATTTTGATTTAAATTGCAAAACTAAACAGCAATCAGCAGGGGAGTCCAGCCAGGACTCTCGAGTGCGTAAGCATGCGATTTGGTTCTGCTCTTGCTCCTGCTCCTGCTCCTGCTGCTTGTCAACAGCGCCGCTGACGGCAGAGATTAAGATGCAAATTCGGGTAGCAGGACAACATCAACATCAACATCGTCCCCTTACCGCCGCCGCCGCCGCCACTGCCCTGTCCCTGCCCCTGGGGCAGTCCGGGAAAACACCTGTATCCCAAATCCTTCGCCCAGCCACTCCGCCCGCAAAGTGCAAAGTGAATATTCATGTTGCATGTCAGGACGTAATACAACATTTGTGCGACATGCAGGATGAACAAGGCACAAGGACCAGTACCGGGACCAAGACTAGGACCAGGGCCAAATACTACCAAAGACCACTACCAGCACGTGGACGAAGAACCAGGCAGCTGGTCACCACCAAGTATCTTTTGACGTTCACAGAAATAGTACAGAAAATTAGACCGTAAATCGAGGCGAATCGGCTTATGATTTCGAGAAAACCTCTCTCTGAAATTACGAAATATTACACAGCAAGATTTTTACTATATGTTCGATTAAGTTCGATTATTTCGATTTATACGATTAATTATTGAATTGAATAATAAAAACTGAGTAGCAAATAAATTATTCCATAATATTAATAAAATATATAATATGTAATAAATTTAGTGGCGATAAGCAAAGAAGCAGATCAGGCTAGGAATGTCAGAAAATATCGATAAGTGTGTACTATATCGATTTTTGCCGTGAAGGCCAATGAACAAACCGATATTTAAAGGTTTTGCTAAGTTTGCGATAACTGTGCAATATTCTGTTTAATATATATAATTGTATACATATTAATAAATAATAAAATCTAATGTTTATACTTTAAACCATCCTATACTCGTATAATATATAAAAAGTTAATATCGATCAAAATTATTATATATACAAAATAATTAATAAATTGACGATATCTATTTTTTATCTTAAAATTCTATTAATTGCGATGCTTTTAATTTCACTAAATCGATATTTTTCGATATCTGACCTCTCCTCTCCACATACAATCCTAGTTCAGACCTATCTGGCTTTTTTTGTTGCGCTCAAAGCTGGCCTGAGTCTCAATCATTCAATCGACTGTGCTGTCTGAGTCATCAGAAAACCTAATGAAACTAATTTCCGCTCACACACACAAGAGTTTCGCTCTTCAGACCACCTCAAAAATTCATATCAAAATCGTAACGTGATAGAGGAAAAAATCCCACTCGAGGGGAATTCACTTTTCGTACCTTAAAACCTGTCCAAATTGATCAATTTCCTTTGAAGGCTGGCCGAGATACATATGTTATGCTTTCCAATTTTAATTTTGTTCTGGACTTGTCTTTTTCATACTTTTTTTTTTATTCTCCGAAAATCAATATATAGCAAGCAAGCAATTAAGCAAGGAAACAAGGCAAGAGGGAAAAATATCACAAAATATTTCCTGCCAAATGGCCATTCATAATTGGCCAGATAAGGGTTGACTAAACAGGATTCAGCTTTTTGCTTTTGGTTATTTTGCAGGTGATTTAATTGGCATGGAGCTGCTGGTAATTGAAAAATATGATTGGATGGCATGCATGGTGGCCAAATAATATCTGGCTTGGCTGAGCAACAATCTGAAGGAAGTAAGAGATTAAGTTCGCCATAATGAAAGCTGAGCCCCAGGCCACTTTTTCTGCAAAAACACCCATCCATCCTACGGAATGAGCTACTTTTAAGCCTGCGGCATTAAATCATTTTCCACTTTTAAATAATCTCTTCGTTGCAATTAATTTAAACGACATCTAAAAGACATTTCCCCAATCCCAGTGGCCACCTCCCCGCATTTCCTTCGTACGTTTTCCACTTAATGTCAATGATTGTTGCTGCTGCTACTGCTGCACTCTGGGCCTCGGCTATCTGCATAAATGTTTTATCATCTCACACCGCCGAACAACAGCATTTCGCCCCGGAGACAAGTCCAGGACAAGGCAGGGATGCGGAATGAGTGAAAAGTAGTCGCCGAGAAATGGCCAACTCGTGTCAACTGACTTTTAAGCCATATTTAATCCGGCTTGTAGGGGAACTGCGCACCAGTTACCCTGGCCAAGCGATTCTCCACAACAGCAACAAAACAAGAACGGTATAAATAACTAAGACGGATATGTTCCTGCTAAGGACTATCAGTTGCTCTGTATATTTAAAATATTTATTTAAAAGTACAATTGGTATTATATATCACAGAATATCCATTTATCGAACATAAGTATACCACAATATACGATTACATAGTATCAATATTACTTATATAATAATATATATTTTATTATATTATTCTATTTTATATTATTTAGAGGCTCAACTATGATATTGGCATAACTAAGTCCATATTTTATATGAACTTTATGTTAAGACATTTCGCTACTTAAAGGTTTTATAATATGTGATTTTTATTCGTATCAGAAAAGTAGGAACTTAAAGAGCTGTATTATCAATTACTTAACGAGTTATTCCAATATACCCCTTGTATGCCAAATGATTTCACTTAAAACAAAAAGAAGATATCTCGAGTCGGTCCTGAATAGCTGGATGGGGCTCGACGAGTAGTCCCTCTCTAGATATCTGCGTTGTATATGTTTTTTTGGGTCCCTTGGCATATACATACATATATAAACTGTTGCGACAATGTCAACATGCGAAGTTCTTCCTACCGCAAAGATGACAGATGACCACTTCATGAACCCATGCATTTTAATCCGTTGGCCTGGCCAAAAAACAATGCAAGTGCCGGCCCAAAAGGACGAGGTGGCCGGCTGGATGTCCTGTGTCTGCATCCGGTCCAGGCTTCAGCTGTGTGCAATCCTGAGTGGGTGAGCAGCTCCTGCTGCTGCCAGCAGGATAATGATGGAAGTGCACTCGGTAAATGCAAAATATATATTTTGCCATGTGCAAGTTAAATGTGCGACACATAAATAATTTCACTGCCATGGGCCATGGGCTGAGCACGGTCAATGCATCAAGGATGCACTCACCGACCGACCCCTACGCAACTCTACTCCTGGTGCCATAAAGTTTCGCCTTGGCCCAACGAGTGCCGTTCCTTGTCCCCAGCCATTACGTTTTAATTTTGCAAAAATTATTTAAATGCGAGTATAATGTAATGTAAATTTTCATTCGGTATGGGACATTCACTGTGGGCGTGACCGGTTTGGGAGGCGATATAAGTAGCTTTACATGGTTGCCGCTACTCAAATTAATGGATTTTTAATTGTCTCTTTCTCACTTACGGGTTTCAGTCGCGAGTCCTTTTTTTTTGTTTTCCGCTTTCGCCTTTTGTGTCCGAGGCAAATTACCTCGACAGCAGCGAGTGCGGCAAGGAAAATCCCCTTTTCCGGGGGACCTGCTTTAAGGCTACAGAAAGTAAAATTTATAATGCGTATTTTCATTCTCTTTCCCCGGTGTACTTTTAAAGCGGGCTTAAAAAAATGGTTCTGCATAATTCAGGAAAATGGCCTCCATAATGGGATAATCATGGATTGTTAAGACAACAAAATGGAATGACTGCCAGCACTTTTAGTGAGTAATTTTGTTAATATTTCAACTTGCCTTAGAGTCAAAATATTTCAGGCTTATGTAGCTAAAATCATAATATACCATTTATTAATATTTAAGCTCGATTTTTCGTAAATAAATTACCCCTTTCAGTAATTGAATTTGACAATACTATCCCTTAATGGTATTCATCATCAAATTCTTCTTCAATATTACGCATACGCCCGGGAGACAGGAGAAATTTATGCCATCGAGTTCGCCAACAAAAATCCATAAGCTTAATCAAGCTGTTGGCAAAATCCTGTGCAAATTTCCCTGCGACTCGTTCACTCGAATTGGCTGTGGAAAATTGCCGAACCTAAGCCGCCGTTGCAATAAAAATATCAACGGCAGCGGAAAAGCAAAGATATGCTGGAAATGGCAACGCCTCCCTATTATTGGCCGCCTCTTTGGCCTTTTTCCTATTTTTTAATATTTTTATGTACTCTCGAGCAGCCGCAAAAGCAACAGCCACAGCAGCCAAGCAGCAGAGCAGCCGAGCAGCCAAGCAGCACAACATTTTATGGCTTAAACTTTTTGCTTTTGCTTAAATAAATTTCCACTTAATAGATTCGTTACAATAAATGGTTGGCCAGGGGTACGGGCTGGAGGAGGGATGCTGTTTTCGGGGTTGTCTACTTTATCGCTTCGCCCTGCCAAAAGCAGAGAACGGAGACGAAGCCGAATCTCCCCTTAGCCATTGAATTTTATGGCATATTAAAAAGCAAAAGCGTGCAAAAAGCTCACTAGAAATATCCGGCAAAAGGAGGTCCTGCCAGTTCTGGGAATTCGGTTTACCCTTTTCTTCCTTTCTGGCAGCAATTTGATTAGCGGCAATTGTGCCAAAATTATAAATGACAACATTTCAGCAGGCTTTAATTTAATCTGGCGGCATTTCAGTTTTCAACCTTTCAACAGGAGCCGAAGCAGGAGCCTTGAGCAGGAAGTGCTTAAATCCAAACACACAAAAATTAATTTCATCATATTTTTCACTTTTCTTAAAAACACACAACGGTGGAATGGCAGGAAAACTCAATCGGCCGCCCTAGGAAGTCTTATCCTCGCCGGGTCTATGCCTCGTTGCCTTTTGTTTTGTATGGGGATTCATGGAAGGATAATATGCTGTTAATGTTATTCTCCAGCATCCCCGCCGCCCCCACACCCGGCAAGGATGTTGTGGTCTCCATGGCTAGGCTGCCAGTTGGGCTTGCGTTTGTTTGTCTTGGAGTGAAAAAAGGATTCAAGCAGCCGCAGTTAGCTGGAATTGTTGTCATTTATTATTCCTGCTGTTGTTGCTGCTGCACAAGGCTGGCTTAGACTACGCTTTGGCAATAATTAGCAAAAGATATCAAAGCAAATGACTTTATCTGCTTACAAGCACATACACACCACACACTCACACAAGCGCCAACATGCACAGATATTCTCATATCCTTGTACTCATATTCGCACAGCAGCATCCAAGGACAATGAAGATGCTTTAATGTGTTGCTGACGACGTCGTTTCGGATGGGTGGGAGGGACGAGTCCTGTGCGGATGCGCTTCCCAGTTTTGTTTGATTCCTAAACACATTTTCCAGGGCATTAGAACTTTGACAAGGAGCTTGTCAGCAGGCTCCAAAAGGATCAAACTTTCACCACACTGAATAGTGAAGTATTTGGAATAGTTGTGAATGTATAATCAGTCTGATGTAATCTTTAAAGGGTTTTATCAATTATAGTTAAAGGGGTGTTTCTTTGTTGAATTTTTATTCACCAATCTCATGAAGTTCAAGGAAAAATAAACATAATTAATTTAACAGAAGTCTTTAGAAGTTTAAGTTATCGCTTTTCTTTAATTAATATTCTTGTGATTAGCTCCCGATATAATTTGTCATAACAAAAGTTCCTTTCTATTCAAGCTGAATAAACTAAAGTACTTAAAAAATACAAATCACTTTGATTAGTTAATAATATTTTATTAATTGTTTGCCTGATACTACCGTTCCATTTAAATCAACCCACAAGAAAGCGTAATGAGGCTTCGTTTCTTTTGTATTTCAAAGTTCTTTCCTCTAACAAATAACTTAGGCAGAATTTGCCCCTCCTCTGCGATTTTGTAGCTCGGGTTTTTGTTTAAATTTTCAACCGCACAGCACTGGCTTATAAAATATGGCAGTCAACAGCCATCTGTGTATGTGTGTGTCCGTGCTTATCCCTTACATCTTGAGCTTGTCTTTGCCATTCTGCCTGTTGGCCAGGATACGAGTGTACCAGGATATGGAGATGTTGTTGCTGTTGCCAGTGCTGGGCTAATAATTTATAACTAGTTTATATTTTGGCAATTATTTCCTGCGTGAGGGACACAAAAGATTTGCGGAGAGAATGAGAGAGAGCCATAATTAAAGGCATTTTGCGCATGGCCATAATAAGCCTGATATGCGAGTATAAACCAAAAAGTCAGGGCACGCAAATCAAGGCGTCGCGATAAGAGAAGTTAATTCACGGATAACAATAAGCGTGCTCTTGGGGAAATCCACCGGCAGGCAACACCAGCAACAACTTGTACATGCATTACAACAACTCATGAATATAAATTGCCGCCTCACTTTCTGGCCGAGAAGGAGCGGCCAACTGTTCCGGGAGATTGTTCACAAAAGTTGAAGTCGCTGCGGGCGGTTGGCAATTATAACACACAGAAAAATGTACGTACATATATATTTTGTGAAAAAAAAAATATATATATATAAACCAGACGGCGCAGGTGAATCGGGATTTAAGGACCTGAGCATTGCCAGCATTTATTAATGTTGCTCAAGGCTGCGGCGGAGATCCCAGGGGCACTCATATATCAAATAAAGTGAACGAAAACTCAGGAAGTTGAGCCTGGGATGCCCTGAAAGTATTTATGGACTCGCGGAATTAATGGTTGAATGACATTTTATATTTACAAAATGGGTATTTAATAAACAATTAAATAAAAACATAATTTTTAACAATCAGGTAAGATTATTACTATTAACGAATTTAATTATTTTAAAACTGAATAAGAATACAATTATCACAGTAAATTCTTTCAGTAAGAGTTAGATATTATTAGTTATATTATGATGTTTAAATTTAAGCTCCATTTCCCCCTATTTAAAAGTAAATGTTCGCTTGCTATAAATCAAATAAAAATTATTTTAAAAATATGCAAATAAGCCGTAAAGGCTATGATTTATTCATAAACACCTCCCTGAAGAGTATATAAAACGAGGCCTCAGCATAAAAATGTCTCAATAAATCCCCTAAACGCTGCCTTGGCAGGCAGCAAAATCGCTGGTCAAGTCCCCCTTCGCCATGGGTAGCTGTTAATCTAGCAGCGGGCGGTCAAGCATCCCCCTCCGGCAAACCACACTGCCATGTCCTTTGAAGCGTGGCAGCCTTGACTTTTTGTAGGTTATTGCGCATACGCCCCGTGCAACGCAACGTGTAATTTAAATGCAATTAAAATAATAATTTATCTTGCTCCGACCGGCTTGTCAACCTGAGCGATGTTGAAGGGAAGAGAGATCACACACGGTCCGCTCTCCTAAGCCGTACCCTTCGCAGCGGTATAAATAAATACAAACGCGAGACATTTGGCGGTGATAAATGAGTTGAAACTGACAGGTCAAATGAAGGTATAAAAAGGTACTGTAGGAATTTTCAAGAGAGTTGTTAGGTACACATGGAGGTGGAGTGAGTGGCAACCGCATCATTTGTTCTGGATGCTAACAAATGCAGTCAGCAATTAGCTGTGAAGGGAGTCCTGTTAAATAATAGAAAGGAATTACTTGAGCAGGGCAAAAAAAAAACAAATTCAACAAACAATATATAAGTATTACTAACTAAAGGGGTTTCTTTTAACTTTCACGATTTAATATACTCTCATTAATGCAGTAAAAAAAACTGTTATAGAGGATTTTCTCTTGAAAAATAAGTATCTTTCGTATAAAATAAAATATTATGTACAAGTAAACAGCATGCGTCTTCAAATGGAATTATTTTACATTCGGAAACCAAACGAAAAAACCAAACCTTAAACGAATATTATTTCCCATTTACATAACTTTATTGGTAATATTTTTCCATTTTTTTAACAGATATTTTCAAGCGAAAAATGACCATAACTCGTTAAGTATGCATAATGTTTTTCTTAGCCAACAAAATAAAATAACATTCTACTTTTTAATGTGTCGTTCATATAAATGTTTTAATTAAATTATAAAAATAAATGTTTAACAATAAATCAAATGTGGCGTTGAACCCAAAAGTGTACGCTGCACCATAATCAGAAAACAATAAACAAATAAAATAACAATTAATTGGATTTTTACTGCCCCTTTGTTATTGTCACCTCGCTTCACCCCGTTCGGGACGAAACATTTAAATTTTCATAATAAAATGTAATTTATTGCATTTGCATAAACCTTTGGCGACCGTGTGCGTGTGCAATTGAATCAACACCGCCAAAGAACAAAAAGTTGAGAAAATAAAGAACAGCGGCGACAACGTTGTAAAGCAGTAACAACAGAGGCAACAGTTAAGTCATGGCCGCCAAACTGTTGGCAATAGCCATTGGCGGCCACAATAAAAATCCCCTTTTGATTTATACGAAAGCATGTCATATGCGGCATATACATATAATACACGCAGGCGGCGAATGAATGCGAATTAATCGCTTAATTGCTTTGTCGGCGGAACTAAAGGAATTTTAAACACCGAAGTTGATCAAGCAAATTAAGTGGCTGCTCAGGATCAAGATATTTACAAAGAAGGAAAGGAAAGTCGGAGTAAATGAATCCCGTGCAGCATATCCCTAGCGCATAAGGTGTCAGAACGTATTTTGCAAAATAATATTTTTTAATTAGGCAGTTGCCATAACTGGCAACTTGGGTTATTTGTAGCCAAAGAAAACATTCTAATCTATATTCTATCTTAATGTCTTTAAATGATTTCTTTTTGTTAAGAAGCAAACTACCACTGAAAGTCCGTAAAATTAGAATTTTCAGATTGTTCTTCAACTTATCTGCTTAGGCCAACATTATTCTAGTAAGAACTTTAAGTCTGCTAGTTCGATGTCCTGAAAGTCTCAATTTGTTTTTTTTTTTAATTGTGGTACCATCAAAAGAAAAGTAAATAATAGTTTAATGTATTTTAATGTAATTTATTGCTCATATTTTCCTTAGATGATTCTCACACTAAATTAAATTCAAGAAACTATTTCTTATTTTTTATTATATGAGTATATGTAATAAAAGACTCCCTTTTTACAATAAGTCTAATTCTTCTGTAACTTATTTTTTGTAACATATTATTTATCAACCAACTACCTTTGGTTGGCAACACTATTTGCAGGACATCTCCCCGCTAATAGCTAAACAAGCACCATCTGCTACCGATTCCTTCGTCCTGTCCCCCCCTTTTGAAACCGGTGACATGGTTGTGCGTGGTTGCGTGGTCCTCACGCTTTCGTGGTTGAGGTGCCACGTGCCCCCTGACCTGTTCCCCTCTCTCCACTCCTTTTGTGGGTATACTCACCTGACCCCACTTAGTGTTGCGGGGGGGCAGGGTGCATATAAAAACACTTGTGGCTGATGGGCGACTGCCGGATGGCGGATAGTGCATCATGTCATCGCATGGCCAACGCAAATGCAATTTAAAGCAAACAATTTTTTGAAATGACCTACATCCTGGTCAGGACACAGCACACGCAGCCAAACACACACTCACACACACAACGCACGCTGGCATCCGCACACTCGCAAACAGACAGCAACAAAATGGGAGTTGTTTTCACTGCGCCGCACACAACATCATTAAAAATTAATTCACGCTCGATGTCCTGCCCCCTGCTAAAAAATAAAGGACGAGCAAGTGGAGTAAAGTGAAGTGGAGTGCAGCCAGTGACCTCACTGGGAAAAACGGGTCGGAAATTGACTAATTTGATCTGAAGATCTTTGGAAACCAGAAACTAAAAGAGTACATTGAGGTTCTACTGGCAAATGATCTTGTTATTTAATTTATTTCATGATAGTTTGTCTGCTTTTTATCCGGTTAATTTAATATATTTATTTATGAATTAAAATATATATTTCTGGCAGTGCCTGGAAACGGAACTCAGCTTAACAACAACAGCAAGTGAATGCACACGTTTTGCGGTCGCCGGTGCTGTGCACTTTATAATGTGGCCGAGCTCCTGGTCCAGGTCCTGAGAGCTGGATCCAGACCCGATCTCCCTGTCCTGGCCCATTTCGTTACGGCCGCCGCCTGATGACTTAATGAGCATAATAAGCTCAGCGCCGAAATTACCTTTTTAAATGAACATGATGCCGCCCAAAGGCAGACTAGATTCAGGTGTGGTATGTGGAAAACAATCCAACACCCATGTGCACACCCGCAGGACACACACACACACGCACACATACCGAATAGGGATTAAAAGTGGCATAGACAAGCGGTTACATATTCAAATTAAGATTTTAATGTTCACACAAAAGGCGGCCATGCCAAAATAACCATTTTAAACGTGTCCTGGAAACGGAGCTTGTGTGTCGTCCTGTGCATGTAAGGGCGGTTGATTGCGGGCCGGCTCGCTTAAAAGGATGCCAAAGAAATGCAAATGCAAATGCAAATTAATTAGTCCGCCGTTTGATTGAGTTACAGTTAAGTAGCTTAGCGAAATCGCTTAGCCCGATAAGGTTTTTGGAATGGATAATGGCGCTGTTAATGGGGACAGGCAGGCAATAAAGGCAGGGGACAGATAAATCCTATTCAATCCCTATTAAACGTCGTACATATGGAGGGGAAATTAATTTGAAACTGGGTTAAGCCACCCAATATAATTCCGTCTGATTGTCAGTTTACCTATAGAAAATATTTAAAATTATTGTAACAAGTTAAAATAAATATTATAAAGAATTTTGCCATAGGTTATTATAAACAGGAATAATTAATTTTTGGTAAAAAAAAATAATGATGACATCAAAATAGACCTTACTAAAAGAGCTACAGATATTGTAATAAATCAAATATTACTTTAATGCATTAAGACATCATTTAAAGCACAAGAAACTGAAACTTTGCAGCTAAAAATTAAAGTTAAAGCCTACTTAAAGTCACTTAATGGAATCTGTTAAATAAGTGAGAGTAAAATCCCCTTTTAAATTCAAAGCTGATGCCCGTTAACCGGAACTGCAAGTCAGCTTTGAGGGGCTTAGTATTAAAGTACTCAGAAAAGTCAATCACAAATGCGAGTCGCTCAGGCGTTGACCCAATAACCTTACGCGAATTTCTGAGCAGCCAGATTGCGTATACGCAACGTTCAACCGCACACACTTGCGCCAGCATGCCATAATCAAATTAAAGCATAATTTTTTACGACGTCATAGTCATAAATATGAACGATGAGAAATTGTGCCCAAGAAGAAAACATGAATCGTAAAAAGGGAGGGTTGGGCGGTGCGGTGTGATGCAAGTCCGGAACCGGCTGTGGATCCCCTGCAAGTGATTTCCCATTTCCGCTAAGCGGCTGGGCGAGAAAAATAAAATTAAATGTATAAATCATTTCGGCGATGCTTTAAAATTGAATACGCATTCGTCAGCAATAAATCGCAGGAGCCAAAGGACACGGACTCCGCCTGCAGCTCAGTGGCTCATCTTGGAAGCTCCTCGCCGGCGAACTCCGCTCTGAACTCCGCTTCCAACTACGGTCACATATGCGCTTTGCCGCCTCTTGGGAAATTGCTACAATTCGTTTCATATTTCATGTGGTTTCGGTTTTTGGTTTTTTCGGTTTTTGGCTTCCGCTTCTGTTTGTGGACGCGAATTTTTCGCCGCCGCCTGTATATTTTTTGTTTTACTTTCCGCATGAGTTATTATTGGCAAACGGGGTTCCCCACGATTTGGGGGGCGAGGGGAACAATTGGAATTGTTTGCAACTGATTTGCATATTGAATGCAATAGAAAATGTGGCCTTATTTATGGCCAGTGGTTGCAGTTGCTCACTTTCGGGCGGAGTGCAATTAGCCATGGCGATCTGGTCACAGAGCTGTTGCATACTTTTCACGGCGTGTCACGGGAAGGCGATTTGGGAATCTTGTGAAATGTTCATGAGTCAGACAATGATATACAAAATTTCTTAGTCGATTAGGGCGGTACAGTTTTATATCGGTATAAAACTGATTGCCTATCAAAGTTCAGCAAAAAGAATGTACAGGGAGCGCAACAAATGAAGAAATAATTTGAGAAACATTTTGCCTAAGGTTCTATCTTAGATAGTTTAAATGTAAAATTAATCTTATCATTTATGATATAAATGATGTAATTGGAGCTGAAATTTCTTTACACTTCTATAACATGAAGTATTCTTTTCCTGGTGATATTGAGAAGTGCAAGTAAGTGTTTTTTCATCGCGTTCTTCTATTTATCATTATCTCACTTTAATTTTTGTATTTACCTGATAAGAATAAGTGCAGCTGGGCTCTGTAGTTTTCCTGAGAAGTTTCACGAAGCAACTAATTTCAATTAAGGCGTGTAAATAATTTTAATCAGTTGTGCAATCTAGCTTAATGTGTACACAGGTGCTTTTATACATCCATTCATTAGGTAGAGTCGTAGTAATTTATTTTTTTCGTAATAAATCGGCTGCCATAAACGAGTCCCAATGACTTTTAATCGCAAATTAAAACCAATGGTGCTTATGGCCGATATCTGATAAAGAAGGGATTAGCTCACTTTCCATTTTGACACGATCAGTTAAGAGTTAATTAAGAGCATATACTATATGTGAACGAAATAGTAAACTTGAGATATTTTAAAACCAAACAATTGATTATTAAACTTTGTATATTATATAAGTTTAAAGAAATGGGGGATTTATTTAGTATTAGTTCAATGTCCATTAATTTTATTTGGAAAAAGAAAACCATATTTTTGCTATTCTTTTTTAAGGCAATATCTGCCTAACATTGCATCTATCCCTAGTCCTTTGCCATCTTATTTTGACATGTCAAATGCTGAGCTATGCTGGTGTATGCTAATTTTGGCAAACATGCTCGTTTATGTGTGTCTTCGACGGCGGTCCTTTCTTAATTTCAGATGAAACAATGCGCAATGCGAAGACATTGCCAAATGTTCGAGGACCCAGGCGCCGGGTAACGGGGAAAGCTCTGTCGTCGAAACGAACGCGAATCGAATTTATGGTCTAACAAGCGCTGTCAAAATGCAAGAATTGAGTGCCTACGCCGGGGTCCTGCGTCGTGCGACCTCGGGCCTGGCATATATTCAGCTATTTCCTAGGTGCTGGCTGCCGCTCCAAGGACCCAGCTGCTACCCAAGAACATTTGCATCTCGCATATAAATCGCATTAGCAGCACGCAATTACGAAACCAGGACACATGGGCGCAGGTCTTGCGGTTCCGCATTTCCGGAGAAGGCTCTCCGCCAATAAACAATTACGCTGATAGTTTCTAGCCTCCACACACACGGCAGATAACGAATAATCAGAGACGAAGGCGATGTCTTGGATGGGGTATTTAGCTTTAATTTACGATTTGTGTTAAAAATAGTACTGGCTGCCCAATGACAATGATAGCGTAGATCAATAAAAACGATCTAATCGCCTCAGTCGACGGACACAAGGTATTAAGTATATATCACATTTGACTAGGTACACAGTTCACCCGATTCTGAATCACAGCAGAATGGGGCACTTGTACATGATGTTGATCTTGTCTATATCCTTGCTGCTCAGACCTACTCTCTGGCCGATCGTGGCGGATGTGTCCAGGGGCGTTATGGTATCCTCGCCGTTGATGGAGAAGGCTCCAGGTCGATAGTGCAGGCAGCTTTCGTAGTCGTAGCCCACCTCGAAGTCGGTGACCACGGTATCGGAATATTTCTGGAAGTTGAACTCCTTGCCGGGCATAATGTTGTCGTAGTGCACCTCTATGTAGCCATCGCGAATGGCCGAGCTCTGCTGGTGGTAGAAGCCCATGGCATGCATGAACTCGTGCAGGATTGTACCGGGCCGGAAGCATCCCTCGCCCAATGGATAAATCTCCAGGTTCATTTCCTGCGGCTTTCCTTGGTAGCCCACAGCCGTGTAACAGCCGCCTTCCTTGGCCGTAACTGTTAGATAGTAGGTATCCTCACTGGTGGCCTCACGGAATTTGATGCAGGTATTCTGCTCCAGCGTCTGAATGCCCGCCAAGATAGCATTCTTGTGAACGGTATCAAAGTCATCAGATATTTTATAGACAATCACGTTGTTGGGCCACCGCTTCGCAGTATCAATCAGACCGTTGCGAGCCTTGGGAGCACCCTGCGCCAGAATCATCTCCTGCTCCGCCGTCAACATCATATCACCCTCCGCAAATCCAGCAGACTCCTCGGGATCATAGACACCTGCCGGCAGGGGCTTGCCAGTGATGAAGAGCACTTGCAGCACCAAAAATAATATTACTAAAAGCCTCGACATGTTGCCAGTTGGGTTCGTCGATCAAGACTAGTAAACTCGCCAGGGAACACGTCCACCTAAATATAAAACAAGTGCGGCCGGCCTATAAGCCTTTCCCATTTCAGATTAGATACAAGACGGGCAAAAACCTATTTCGCAAATTGATAATGACGGAGGGAACGTCCAATTGGATCAAGGTTTATGCCTTCATGTCACCTGTCAACGGGACGGGGCGCCTTCACAACCTTGATTAGTCATGTAAGTTTACGATTAATATCGCTAGCATACGTCACAGGTTGTCTTTTCGATTGGCCAGAATTCACAATGAGTGAAACATATGTAAAAAACCGAAAGTCAAGTGGAAGCAGTGATTGATTTTTTAAGTGGTCGAATATATAAAATTAAAGCTTCCAGAATATGAGTAATTCCGGCCAAATCGTCAATAAATAACCGATAACCGCCCAACAACCGAGACACGCGTAATCGTGCCGCTAAACACAATCGTTCGATTGTCTATTTGGTGTTTGGCTTCGGTTTCTTATCGCCCCAAATAATTATTTTTAAGAACCCTTTCAAGGTGCTTGAACATCTATCAATTGCTTCTCTTATGGAGTTCTGAAATGACGGGGAAGCTAGCGAACTAGCCCAGATAATTAATCGTCTTTATGTTTTTAAGATTGCGTTTATTTTGTTTCATATTGAAAGAAATTTAAATATTCTCATACTGATATCAAAAGTAATATTAATAATATTTCTCTGTAGGAAAAATCTTTAAATATATTTAGGTTTATAAACGGAATATCTTCGCTTATAAATACCATGACCAAATCATTCGGTAGAGTGTCACGATTAGACATAGCCGGGACAGTTGTACATTTTGTTAAGCTTCCGAATATCCGTTTTACTCATTTCCACGCGCTGGCCCATTCTGTGGGCGCCTGCTTTCAGGGCCAATATAGTGTCATTGCCGTTGTTGGAAAAAGCCGAGGGTAAATAGTGCATAACGCTATCGTAGTCGTAGGCCTCGCCGAAGCCATGCCATGCCGTAGTTTTGTCATCATTCACAAAGTTCACGAAATACTCCTTGGCAATATTTTCCCACACGATGCGTATATACTGATCACGATCTTGGGCCACATGCTGGTGTTCGAAGCCCAGGACATGGAGGAGCTCATGGATTATGGAACCGATGCGAAAGCAACCCTCGCCGATTTTATAGCGCTCTAGGTTTATCTGATGCGAAGTATTCCTGAAGCCCAGGGTCTGGGTGTTACAGCCCTGACCAGTCCCAGTAATGGTAAGAGCAAATGGCGCCTCCGCTTCGGTGGCTTTTTGGAAGCGGACACACGAATTATTCTCAATAATGGTCATGGCGTTGGAGATTTGCTGCATATGAGCGACGTCTTGTATGAAAAAAAAAATATATAATTCTTAATTGATTTAAATGTAATTCTTAGTGTTATTACCAAAAACATCTGCGGGGATAATATAGTAGACTGTTGCATTTGGCCAGTGATAAATCTCATTGGCGATCCCATTCCGCGCGCGTATCGGACGTGACCGGATGTCTCCTTGATAGTATTCCTGAATGAGTTCCGGATCAGTTATAAGACCGCTCAAAGCTCCCCGGGCGAACAATAAGATCAGAGCACATTTTAATCCTAACATGTTGCTGCCGAAAAGCCAATTGAACTGCCAAACAGAATGTTGAAAATATTATCGGTTCACTAATGCATTTGCCATGCTTTAATGTCAGTTATATAAAAATAAATTCGTTGTTATTATATGAAAAGGCCATAGGATGATTGAGAAAGCGTGTTACTTTTAGAAAAAGTTATAAATAATATAAATAATATACCAGAGTGCTGTCTAAAGTGTCTAAAAGTATGCAAACTCAAATTTAATGTATATTTATTTTTTTACAATGCGTAATGTTGTTGCATAATGTCGGACACCATTTTAAGGGTTCTTCTTTAGCATCCCTAGAACCGAAATATATTTTATTTATATATTTTTTTATTCTAAATAGTCAATGCAACCATACATCTTATTAAGCTTCTTTAAATGCTTCTTTCTGAGGCCCAACCGATCTTCCCATATTCTATAATCATAGCTTGTCAGTCCCTCAAAGCCCAGCATGCGTAGAAACAATTCGAGCAGCTTAACGTAGACGAAACATCCTAGGGTTACAATGCCTATCTCCAGAACCAGAAATTGCCTCCATGTTCGGTTCCAACCAAGTTCACTGCTGCATCTCTGACCTTCTCCGGTAATAACCAGGACACTTCTCACCTTTTCTTTCTCGGAGACCTTTTTAAAACGTATACATGTTCTATACTCTATAAAAGCGATTACACGATTTATCTTCTTTATATGATGATGGGCTGGAAAAAGCATCGTAATAAAGACTCTTGCATTTAACTTTGATTGAGTTTCACTTACTAAATGAAGGACTAAGTTTATAGTAGACTGTGCTATCTAGCCAAATTTGAATCGGCGCCTTTGAAGGTTTAGTTACAGCAGTAGTAGCTGGAGTTACAGCGGTAGTAGTATTAGTAGTTACAGCAGTAGTATTATTAGTTCCATCAATAATAGTACTATTTACACCAGTACTATTAGTAGTAGCAATAGCGGCAATGGTAGTATTAGTATC
>JAEIIG010032063.1:0-58090 GCA_018904695.1 Drosophila parvula
CTCAATTTCTGCCTCATTTTACTTGCTTTGAAAGCCAACTGAACTGGTTCCTGTCTCTGGGCTTATCATCGACATATTTTATGGTCCTCTTAGGGGATATTTACGAACCGAATCGACCTGCAAATAGGGTATTCTAAGTGTTAATAAAATAGTTTAAACTATCTTTTTAAAAAGCAAGAAAGAAATAAATTTAGGATCACAAAACAAGTCGATACAGTCAAATAGATATAGATAAAGGGAAGTCTGTTTTATCCTTTTTCTTAAGTAAATCAAGATTGCAAAACCTCTCGGATTGCTTGACTATATTATATATCTCAGCAATGATGGAGGGATCTGGAAATATCTATAACAACATCAGCTTGACAATGTTTGTTTATTTAGTTTTCCTAGAGTAGCGACTTCTATAGAAAGTAATATTTATTTACATAGATGAAGAGAATTCAATTGCCTACCTTGACAACAGATATATGTACCTCCTTCTTTGCTCAATCTGAAAGGGAAAATGATAAATAAAGATAATCTTATCATTTTACTCGAAAACGTGTACCACCAATCGGAATCATCCACTTTTTAAGTACATTTCTGTGTCATTTTGTAACCCTTAGTTGCTGAAAACAAATACTTAATGAAGTACTGTAATTATAAATATTAACTATCTCCAAAATTATTTACAAGTTGTTGACTAACCAAACACTTAAATGTAAAATCATTCATGTCGAGAGATCATTGTAAATTGTTTAAAAGTTTAAACTTACGATTAGATAGAATGGTTTGATAATGGTCAGGATCAGGCAAACACTGCTATAAATATTGATAAAACTATTCAGAACAGGCTGTGGATGGATCTGCTATAGATGGATCTATATGAAGCTATTTGCCATTCCTTCCTGGCTTTAATTTAAGTCAGAATAAATCCTTTTATTCAAAGCCAAATTAAAATATGAGTTATAAGTGAATACAAAAAAATTTGAATATGATTCAGACCAAACCGAAAGCCTTGCCGACTTTAGGTTTAGTGGGTTTCTTTCGCCTAAAAGAACCCATGGAAGTGGCTCCTTTCCGAGCTTATCGCTGTCACTGTTCACGGGATTTATGGGAGTCTCGATGAATATTTACGAACCCGTTCACGTTGCAGATACGGATAGGGGAAACGGGCTCTGGTGGGACCTATAAAAGGCTGCTGCCTGGTGAGCAGAATCCAGTGTCGACATCAACATGAAGGTGTTCCTAACTATCCTGGCTCTGGCCGTGGCTTCGGCCGCCGCCTTCGACGAGAAGGTCTTCGTGAAGGACCTGCCCAAGCCCATGAAGATCGAGGGCCGTATCACCAACGGATACGCCGCCCCCGAGGGCAAGGCCCCCTACACTGTCGGTCTCGGCTTCAGCGGAGGCTGGTGGTGCGGCGGCTCTATCATTGGAAACACCTGGGTCCTGACTGCCGAGCACTGCATCGGAGATGCCGGCTCTGTGACCGTCTACTTCGGAGCCACCTGGCGCACCAACGCCCAGTACACCCACACCGTGGGCAACGGCGACTTCATCAAGCACTCCAATGCTGACATCGCCCTGATCCGCATCCCCCACGTGGACTTCTGGCACATGGTTAACAAGGTTGAGCTGCCCAGCTACAACGACCGCTACAACAACTACAACGAGTACTGGGCCGTGGCTTGCGGATGGGGCGGCACCTACGACGGCAGCCCGCTGCCCGACTGGCTGCAGTGCGTCGACCTGCAGATCGTCCACAACGACGAGTGCAGCTGGACCTACGGCAGCGTTGGCGACAACACCATCTGCACCCGCACCGTCGACGGCAAGTCGATCTGCGGAGGCGACTCCGGTGGCCCCCTCGTCACACACGACGGCGCCAAGCTGGTCGGCGTCAGCAACTTCGTCTCCAGCAACGGCTGCCAGTCGGGAGCTCCTGCTGGCTTCCAGCGCGTCACCTACCACTTGGACTGGATCCGCGACCACACTGGTATCTCTTACTAATTTCCCTAAATAAAACGATTATTTGAAAAGCAATCAAGGAGCAAAAAAGCTATTATTTTTGTATACAACATGTATTCACATTTTTTTTTATGATATTTGCAACGGAGTTAAGGAGGGAGCCCGACCCCATAAAGTATATATATTCTTGATCAGCCTCACCAACCGAGGCGACCTAGGAAAGTCCGTATGCCAGCCAATCGGTTTCTACGCAACAAAAAAATTCCAAACACGAGGTTTTCCAGTAGAAATTTGCACATGCTTGGTTTCATATACCAGGCGTTCAGAACGCAGCAGGAGGATGATTGCTCACATATTTTATAACAGTTATAACAGTTTAGTGCTCTCGAAAGTAGGCTCGCAAGAAAGAGAGCAAACGTTCGACTGACGTCACCTCATAAATAAAAGCATCGCTGGTCTACTGCTCTCTGTTCGCCTGGTTCACGAAATGTAAGCGGCGGGCAATTCAGGTTATTTTTTCAACAACAAGGTCCCTAAAACAAGATTTTCCAGTAGAAATTTCCATATGTATGGTTTCATGTACCAGGCGCTCAGAACGGAGCAGGAGGATGATTGCTAACCTATTTTTTAACAGTTAGAACCGTTTAGTGCTCTCGCAAGTACGCTCGCTAGAGAGAGAGCAAACGTTCGACTGACGTCACCGCATAGAAAAGAGCATCACTGCTCTACTGCTCTCTGTTCGCCTGGTTCGTGAACCACTTACATTTCGTGAACCAGGCGAACAGAGAGCAGTAGACCAGCGATGCACTTATTAGTGGGGTGACGTCAGTCGAATGTTCGCTCTCTTTCTAGCGAGCGTACTTGCGAGAGCCCTAAACTGTTATAACTGTTATAAAATATGTGAGCAATCATCCTCCTGCTGCGTTCTGAGCGCCTGGTACATGAAACCAAGCATGTGGAAATTCTACTGGAAAATCTTGAGTTAGGGAACTTGTTGTTGTCGTAAAAATAATCAGAATCGCCCGCCGCTTACATTTCGTGAACCAGGCGATGTATTTTTTGTTTTGTTCCATGCTGATATATGTTTTTATTTAAATTCATAATTGTAGCAATTAAACTTCCTTACAATATTATTAAAAAAAACTTACTGGTCTCTGTTATTAAAAGTTAAAATTAAAAATGAATTTCGATGACATATTCCGCTTTACAAAGAATTTATTGACAAATATTATATACAAATACATATATTCAAAATATATGCATATATTTTTAACCGTTCATCGGGAAGGGGTATTTGAATTACGCGCGCAATATGTTCGATAAGGGCATTTTCCTTAAGCTGGTCACACTGCGCAGAGTATTTGTATTTATTGTTTATTGCTTTTTGTTTACATATTCCGCCAAATTTGGTCGCAAATTGTTGCAGCATGTCCACCTGCAGTGCATCCGAAATAGCGGAAAAGAAGCGTATTGCTCTGTCCAAGCTACAGGCCAAGAAGTCCCAGATGCTGGCCGGAAGGCTTACCGAGACGACCCCAACAACTGCCCAGCAACAAGTACGGAGTGGAGGCATTGGAAATCCAAATCAGCCGCCGACGAAGTCACCGCTGAACTTCTACCGCTCGCCGCCATCTGCAGGGCAGCAGAAGATCAGCAGGGTTGGTCCCACCACCTCAATAACCAGCGACAACAAGAGCTCCTCCTTCTTGAACGCCTTAAAAGCGATCAAGCAAACCTCGGCCCGAGAATTGTCACGCAGCGCAGCACATCCCTATCAACGGCCCAATGGCGGCGACAAGGAGCGGAGCAAGCCTACACTCTCTCTGGCCTCAGAGAAGGATAAGCCACCAGTGGCTGCAGTCTTTCGGAACTCTATTACCTGCAACCTATACATGATCAGCGCGCAACGCTTTGCCGCCCAGATATCGGGATATCACGAAAAACTCATTGCCGTGTTCAAAAACATGCCAACCAAATCCTACGAAAGCAGCAGTCGCATCTGGAGCTTCGACCTGACGGACTACCAAGCGCTGCAGACGCATGCCGCGGATCTAAAGCCAAATGTCCATGTAGTAGGCATTCCCAAGAAGGTGCTGAATCTGTGCCAGAAACCGCCGATGGTCTCGGAGCGAAGTGTCTTGGCTTCCATAGAATCCAAGCTGGCGGACAAGCTGATGCCCTTCCAACAGGATGGCGTGTGGTAATAGGTTCTACTATACAACTTCTTCCAAAGACTACAATTATTATTGGTTTTTCCAGCTTCGCCATTGCCCAAAAGGGCCGCATTATGATCTGTGATGAAATGGGCCTGGGCAAAACTTATCAGGCCCTAGCCGTGGCTGACTATTTCAAGGAGGACTGGCCCCTGCTCGTCTGCACCACGGCATCCACGCGGGATAGCTGGGCCAAGCACATTGTAGAACTGCTGCCCAAGGTGCCCGTCCATTACGTTCAGGTGCTGAACAACAATCAGCAGTATGTGGGCGAGGCCCAGGTGCTCATCACCAGCTACAACATGATGGAGAAGCACATGGACAAGCTGCTGCAGCGAAAGTATGGCTTCATCATCTTCGACGAGTCGCACACGCTAAAGAACAGCAAGGCCAAGTGCACGGCGGTGGCCAAGAGGCTCACGGATCAGGCCAAGCGTGTGGTCTTGCTCTCGGGAACGCCAGCTCTCTCTCGTCCCTTGGAGCTGTTCACCCAACTGCAGCTGGTCGATGGAAAGTTCATGAATTTCATGGAGTTTAGTAAGTTAAAGTTATAGTTTTAGTTTTATTTTATTAAATTATTTCTTATTCCTCAGCCACTCGTTACTGTGATGGGAAACAGTCCAACTTTGGCTGGGATGCCAGTGGCCAATCGAATCTGGAGGAGCTCAAGGTCTTGCTTTCTTTCAAGTACATGCTGAGGCGAACCAAGGCGGAGGTGCTACCGCAGCTGGCTGACAAGAATCGGTATAGCCAAAGCTGAAATTATAATAATAAGTATTTTAATTATGCATTTTCCTTTTTAATTCTTAGAGAAACTGTAGTCCTGGATCCCTCGTTGGTCTGGACCAATGATGAGGCTAAAGAAAGCTTAGATGCCTTCAGCAAGGAGCTTAAAACCAGCAAGGGCAGGGCCACGGAGGAGATTCTGCTCCGTTTCTACGCACGCACTGCTGAAGTCAAGACCCGGGCCGTCTGGTAACTTAATTTTTAATTAAAAATATATTGTTTATAATAAATCCCCGCTTAATTCCAGTGCCTATGTAAAAACCTTGCTGAAGGAGCAGAAAAAGTTTATAATTTTTGCCCATCATCGGGTCATGATGGATGCCATTAGCGATTGCCTTACACAGTTGAAGGTGCACTACATAAGGATTGATGGACAAACAAGGAGTGATCTCAGGGCCGATTTTGTGGACACATTCCAGAAGAAGAGCAGCTGCAAGGTGGCTTTACTCTCCCTGAAAGCCTGTAATTCGGGTATAACTCTTACAGCCGCCGAGATTATAGTGTTTGCCGAGCTGGATTGGAATCCAAGTGTGGGTTTGAGTAGCCTTTTCAAGTGAAAAAGTCGTCATTTAATTGCTTTCCTCGAAACCATTTCAGACACTTGCCCAGGCCGAGAGCCGTGCTCATCGTATAGGCCAAACAAAAGAGGTTATATGTCGCTACCTAATGGCTAGCAATACAGCCGATGATACCATTTGGAATATGCTGAAGAACAAGCAGGAGGTGCTCAGTAAGGTTGGCATCTTCGCAGAGAATCTCCAACAGGCCAAACACACAGCGGCGCCCACTTCGGTAAGGATTATTCTGGGCTTTCTTTTAATATTGGACTAATGTAAACCCATCTTAAAGTCCCACAAAATCGAGGAATTCTTCTCGCCCGCCAAATCCTCGTCAGCCTATCCGGATAGAGGCACCATTAGGCAGTATCTATCGCCAGCGCCCAGTGAAAACAATAACAATGTGAGCGAGAACCCTAATAAAGTTCTTGCTAAGTCGGATATGGAAGCCTTTTTCGACGATGATGAGGATGAGGCCTTGCTGGATTTAGATATTTAGTTTAAGGTAAAGTATGAATGTTCTGCTACTCTTGTTAAATGAATTATATGCCAATAAATTGTAATTAATTGTGTGCCGAGTCTTTGCGCATGCTCCACTTCTACACGAAGATTCCTGCCAATGTTCCTTGTCCTGGCAACTGGCAAGGCGGCAGACGACAGCAAAAAACAAACAAACACTCAAGCAAACCTTTTCACTTGCTTCAAATATAAATATAAATATACACAACTTGGCTAACAGTTAACAAACATATTAAAATGGCCGATTCGCAGGGCGATAGTGAGCCTTTTGGCGAAGAGGAGGATCTGGAACTGCTGTTTCACGAATCGTTTATCGAGAATATCATCAGCATTGACCATTCGTTCGGCTACGATTGCAAGAAGCTCTTCAATCTGGTGCTGGTAGATGAGGATACCTTGGTCTTTGCCTCGGGCAACTTTTTGAAATACTTTAGCATTTCGCGGCAGGAGATTACCTTTCAGGAAACCGTCTATGGGTGTGGAATAGGCTTCATCACGGTCTGTATTCATACTTTTTCCTGATACTCTAAATCTCATTGCTGGACTTGTAGAAAAACGAGCATCCCGACTTCCAGGGCCTGTTCACGGTGGCGGAGAATGGACCGCAGCCTACTATCTTCATCTACGAGTATCCCTCGCTGGATGTCCGTGTCCAGCTGCTGAATGCAGCCAAAGCCTGCTTTACGGCCGGATCCTATAACAAGACAGGGGAATTGTTCGCCTCGCAGGCCGGCTATCCGGACTTTATTATCACCATCTGGCGTTGGGAGAAGGCAGAGGTGGTGCTACGCGCAAAGTCCTTTCAGAGCGACATCCAGTTCGTCCACTTCTCGGAGCACAACCCCATCCTGCTCTGCTCGTCAGGCCTGAGTCACATCAAGTTCTGGAAGATGGCCAACACCTTTACAGGTCTCAAGTTAAAGGGCGATCTGGGGCGATTTGGCAAGACGGATTTCAGTGACATCTGCGCAATGTACATGCTGGCCGATGAGAATGTGATCTCTGGCTGCGACTGGGGCAACATGCTGGTCTGGCAGGCGGGCCTCATCAAGTTCGAGGTGTGCCGCAAGGGTCGCAAACCGTGCCACACCAAGCCCATCACGCGGATCACCATGAAGAATGGTGAGGTGACCACCGTGGGCATGGATGGCTATGTGCGTGTCTGGTACTGGGAAACAGTGGACCTGGCCGACCCACCCGAGGATGATCTGTTCGTGGAGATCGATCCGATTTATGAGTTCAAGATCGCCGATGTGGAGTTGCGCTGCATGCAGAAGATCCAGCTCTACGACGAGATGGACTTCACGCACTATGCCCAGGATGGCAACGGTGGCATCTGGTTCTGTGACATCAACACCTTCGACGTACCCCAGAAGCCCCGGAAGCTGTACTCTTGCATCGGCGGCAAGGTTATCACCTCCCAGATGTCCCCGGTGTCGCCCCACTTCCTCTGCCTGTCCGAGAGCGGCAAGATCTACGTCTACGAGTACGAGCAGAAGAAGCTGATCCTGGAGAAGCAATTCCCGGCTAGGGGCGTCGATGTCCTGTGGCTGGACACACAGATATCACTGACTGGCACCGAGCTGGTGGCCGGCTTCAAGGACGGCATTCTCCGGCAACTATATCTGGACCTGAGCGATCCCAGCCGGCCAACCATGACCCGGGTGAGAGTCTTTAAGGGGCACACATCGCCGATCTCCAAAATAACCGTGAACAGGACGAGCACCCTGCTCTTAACCGGCAGCGTCGACATGAGCATCTTTATCTACCAATTGGGACACGATAGCAACAAATTGGTGGACATCAAACCGCTGGGCTTCGTGCAGTTTGCAGCGATTCCCAACTGCTTCTACTGGCATGAGACTCAGCCCACCGTGGTCCTTGTGGGCTGCAAGACCGGCGAGGTGTACGAGTACAACATACGCACCCAGGTGACGGAGGAGGAGACCTACCTGTCCTACAACATCACAGAGCCGTCGCGCCAGCGCTACGTCAAGTTTACGTCGGTGAAGAGTCGCATTCGGCGGGAGATCAAGCGGGCTCAGACGAAGAAGCGGAAGGAACGCAAGCGAGAGCGCAAAATGAACGAAATTGAGAAGCTAAAGAAGGCCAATCCGGGTCTGCAGATCGACGTGGAGTCGGCCCTGGCCGACTCAGAGCCCGACGAGGAGGAGGAGGCGCTGTTTATCCCGCCACTGCCCAATCCCATCATCTGGCTGCGCTACACGGTGCGGGACACCATCTGGGTGTCCATGGCGGGCTACGACGCAGGCTATATCTATGAACTGGAGTTCCAAGCAGCAGAGCCCACGTATTCCACCATTATAACGGATGCGGACGACATCGAGATTCACTCGTACTGCATTATGTGAGTTCTAATAATAATATATGATTATGGAACTCAATACTCTCCTCCACCACAGCGGGGAGTACCTCATATTTGGTCTGATCAACGGACGCCTTCGCATCAACCGGATCAATCCGGATAACTTCAGGGACCTCACCGAGTACCGCATCTATCCCATGCACGATGGCCTCAAGGGCATCATTCCCAGCATCCAGACCAGCTACGATGGCGAGCACATTCTCACCGTGGGCTACGATGGCAACATGTTCCTTCACAAGTGGCACGGTCCGAAGATTATCAAGAACAAACGTCGGGATGTTCTTAAGCGGTTGCCGGAGACTGTCCAGGAGGCGGCCGATATCGATGATCGCGACGAACCATCACTGGAGCAGGAGAAGATCAATGCAGAGCTGCGACGCCAACAGGAAGCGGCTGCGGCACACGATCGCGATGTCCTGGACAAGATCGGTCTGCTGCAGAAAGAATATTTTGAGATCATTCAAAGGAACGAGGAGCTGCCGCCCGGACTAAGAGCCAAGGATACAGATTTGCTGTTGGATCCCCGGATCACGCAACAAATACGGGATGAGTTACAGGCGGAGCTTGATGACGTCCGTGAGGACTTGGCCTACGATTTGGAGTTTGCCCAGGTGGGCCACAAGAAGCTGTACAATCACTTCCTCAAGGATCTGGTTGAAGTTCCCTTCACGGTGAATCCCTTGGGGTAAGTAAGGGTAACGCAATGGAAGCCTGTCATAGATTAACCATCTCGTGGATAGGGTCGATGTGCCGGGTGTGGCCACCTTTCGCCTGCAGAAACTGGGCGAGGAGTTCGAGCAGATCAAGCGGGATATCGAGCTGCGTCTAAAGCAGGAGCACGACATGGGGTAAGCTCATTACACATTAACTCTGCAGGCTTAAGACTTGACTACAGAGTTTGTAACTCTCCAACTACTCTAATTAATACACCAATTACTCTTCAAATCCACGACAAGCAGCATTTACAGATTGGATCGAGTGGCAGAACAGCCGGAAGTGTAAGCCTAAGAAATCCTTTGAGTCCTTAAAGCCACACATCATCCAGTAGCTTCCTAGAAAGCACTCCTTAGCACTCTTTCCTTTCTCGAATCCACTTACAATTGTCCTCTATAAACCCTTCTTAGCCTCCATGACCTTGTGGTGGCCGAACCGTCAGACGAATCCATTGGTCAGCCACCACCGGAATCTTTTTTCTTTGGCCGCGATCCTCGTAGCATCGAGCCGCGCTTCAGCAAGAAGATGATGCGCCTCCTGGTGCGCTACCGGAAGCGCCAACTGTATGAGGTGCGACGCATCTTTGACTGGGACAAGCTGGAACGCCAGAAGCCGGACCCAAATCGCAATCATCCCGATGACGATGCCAAAATTGAGGAGGCGAAGCGCAACATGGGTGACTACAAGCTGAAAATCGGGACAGACTACGAGCCAAAGTCCTCGGAGACGCTGACCCAGAAGTACATTGAAATTGTCAACTGCCGCGAACGTCACTTCGAGCTGGTCAATGCCTTCAATCAATCGGTGGGGGATCTGCGTGAACGCAAGCAGGAACTGATGGAATTCATCACCGCCAAGCGGGATCGCTTGGCCGTGATCAATAGCTATCTGCCGGAGCCGGATCGCCAGCCCATGGACCCGATACAGGAGATAGACATGGACCTGGAGTTTCCCGAGCTCAATCTCATCGAGCATCATTCGCCAGGCTGCGGAGTGGAGGTCGACGACATTCTAACACTGGAGCGCAGTGTGAATGATGTGAGTAATCCTGCTAGGGACACCAAACAAATTAAAGAATGAATGTATATCCTCGGATTCTCAGGTAATCGCCGACCAAGATTTGGGCAATCTCCAAAAGGAGCGAAGTGTCAGCCTGGTCAGCTTTCGGGGCTTGGATGTGCCGGAACTGCACGAATACTCCGCCTTTATAATGCTCCAGATCTCCAAGCTGGAACGGAGTCTTAACCATGAGAGTCTGATCAATCGCCTCAGCCAGATGCCGGCCATCAGTGATCCTGCCTACTTCGAGGTGAATGACGAGGATGAGCCGCCAATAATGGTGGAGATGCGATACCGCTGGGTGCGCGAACTGAAGCAGGAGCAGGGAACGATTCTAGCGGAGGTGCGGGAGGAGATACGACAGTTCGACAAGGAGCTGGCCAAGCTGCAGGTGCGTCGCTTCCACGTCAAGCTGGACGCTGAGTTTATGGCCTCGTACCTGATCAGCCTCAACCAGGAGCTGTACATCCTGCGCGACAGCGAGGAGATCGAGACGCAGCTAATGCTGAACGCCAAGACAGCAATGAGCACCCGGAACGACCTGCAGGTGGTCATCAATTTGACCAACCGTCAGCTGGACGATTTGCGGCGAAATATCGACAAGCTGAACGAGCAAATCGTGGCCGTTCAGATGCTCTTCATGAGCACGGTGAAGGGTCACAAGTTCTTTGATTTTCTGCGTCGCATCTTCAAAAAGAAATGGCGTCCACCGAAGGTGGCCAAGGGCGACGACGATGAGTCCTCTTCCTCGTCGGAGTCCTCATCCTCCAGCGAGGACGAGCAGGCCGATAACAAGAGTCTGGACTCCCTGGACATGACCACAATCCGGCTGGACGAGACCACCTGTCCCAACGGTCTCGATCGCTCCCTCTACGACCTGGCCTTCACCATGCGATCCGATCGCCATGAACTGGAGCGCAATGTGCGGGATCTGCAGCGGGATGTGGAGAGCAAGCGCAGAGAGATCAGCGAGATGCAAGTCAAGATGAAGTACCATGAGGAGGTCTACCAGAGGGAGAAGAATGCCCTGCTGCAGTTTCGGGTATAGCATGGCTTTACCTTGGGTGGGCCATCCTATCTAATGCTCCTCTTCCTGCTTTTCCAGCGCAATCGCCAGCAGGAGGTCAACAAGGTCCCAATCAGCGCCATCATTCGCATGGACCAGATGCAGCACTTTTACGAGGGCGACGACTACCGCGACTTGTCCCAGGCCATTCTCTTCGATGCTGACATGTTGGTGGATCTCCGTCGGCGGGCGGATCAGCTCAGCGAGGAGACATTGGCCACCAAGCGCTGGCACCGCATAAACTTCATTCACCTGCGGCGCATGAATACGGACATCAAGTTCATGCGGTTCGAGATCACGCGCCTGGAAGAGGAGATCCGTCAGGCCATGATGAAGAAGTTTGGTCTGATTGTCAATCTCGATGAGTTGGAGGAGGAGGTGTTGCGACGCTATGTCTTCGACCTGGAAACCAATGCTGAGGACGAGCTGAAGGCCCTGGAAAAGGAAATGCTGGAGAAGCAGGTGCGGTCTCAGAATCTTTGAAATTTAAATTGGATTTTAGTTTATTTTTATTTTTGACTTCCTTAGAGAGAACTGTCGCGTTGCGAGGAAGCACTAATCATGGAGACCCAGAACAATACGGAAAAGGTCAATATAATGACGGTGCTGCGCGAGGAGAAGAACATCCTGTGCACCCTGTTGGATATTCAAGACCGTAACTATGCCAAGTGGAGCAATCCCAATGTGCTGAATCTGTCTTATGACATTGAGAAACTCCGGGGTATTGAGACCTCCTTGCTTCAGCAGATCGAAGTGGGTATTCTATCTAAAGGAGTAAACTACGTTCAAGAATTAATAAAGATTAATACATTCTCTCCCTACAACAGTGTCTGGAGCGGGAGATCTGCGCCCTACGTCTAAAGTCCAAGCCGCTGCAGATTAACAACGAGTACGAGCTGGATCCCAATGTCCCACCGGAGGTGACCACCGAAGTATTACCCAACGACGATGCCCTGGTCTGCCCGGCCATCCTCAATGTGGACGCCTATCTGCTGCCGCCAATGCCCGATGAGTTCATCATGGACCGCGTACATACCATCGTTCAGAAGAGCTTCAATCGCTTCTTTGGACGTAATACCACACCGGAGAACGTGCGGAAGTTTGCCCAACGATCATCGCTCTACCTTTGCCAGGCCGCCTACAGCTTTCAGGTATTTATATTATTCCCTGAAAGCAATTTCAAGAGTTATTGTTACCTCTAATCCGATTCCAGGGCCGCTACACAGACCGCATAGCAGAGTGCATCACCGAGCACCTGCAGACGATTGTGCCCAAGAAGTACTTCATCCACATCAGTGCCGACGAGCTAAGGAAGCTCTTTAACGAGGTTGTGTCCGTCTTCGACTACGAACGCTCCGATGTGAACACAGAGGAGCTTATCTCGGGCATATTTGATCACGCCAAGGACTCGCTGTGCGCTCACATTCACCTGGGCGATGCCGAAGTTGTCAATCGCACTCAATTCATTGTGGCACACATGTTCAGGGAACTGATTGAGGTCCTGCCTCTGGAGGAGTTCCAATCGGAGGAGACCGTACGCATGATCGTGGATGTGCTGGAGCGTGAACCCATGGTGGATCCCCGTGCTATTGGTGTGGAGAAGCTCATCGAGAGCACGCTGCAGCATGCCCAGGATAATCTGCTGGATGGGATTACGGCTGTGCCGGTGCGCAAGCTGGGTAGCAGCATCCAGCGAGACCTACTGAAGCGGGGTCAGTACAAGCACCCCAGCTGCGGGTCGCCGATGTCTGTGCGAATTGCCAGCAAGAAGCCAGGAGGAGGCAGCAGCAGTGGGTTGCCATTTTAGTGTTAGAAGTTTCTAGTTTTTATTTGGAGTGTATCAAGCTTTCGGCAAATGCAAACAATTTTAAATGTTTCAAAAACGTTTTTTGTGTTTTGTTTTTTTTTTTAACTGAGCAACAAACCTTGGTGATTATTTTTGTCTTTAATGCCGGAAATCTTTCTTGCTTTCTTGCGGCCAAAGCGTGTTATTCTATGACTAAAGAAGATCTCGGGAAATTCCATCTAATCCAGTTGCCGCTAATCCTAGCCTATCCTCGCCCTGATCGTGTCCATCTTAAGAGGCAGCAGCTGCAGCATCTCACGCACTACCCCGATCTCGGAATGCAGCGTCTCGGCGGCCTCCTTGTGCAGCTTACAGGCGTCGTCAAACTTCTTGTAATACGTCTGACAGTTGGTGAGTTGCTGCAGCTGCTGGTGGGGGTTGGGACTGATCAGCTTGTAGTAGATACGTCCAATGTGAAAGTGGGCATAAAGCATGAGACGCTGCTCCTCCACGTCCATGTTGGTATGCCACTCCTCGCTCGGCGGTTTGCCCGTATATGACTTGATAAAGCCCTCAAAGTGCTTAATGGCCTTCAGGCAGCTCTGGTTGACCTTCTTGATCTCATCCGGCGACGGGGAGCTGTTGGCACGGATGGCATCGAGACGGACATCCAGCACTGCGGCATGAGCTGTACCGGCCCCATACCAACACTCGCGGCAGATCTTCATGTAGAAAATGGGATCGAGCAGATCGAGAAGATCCTCCAGGTATTTGGCACGACGTTTCTGCATCTTGGCCTGGTTTTCCGGATTCTCCTCGAAGAAGGCAATGCGCTCGTACGCCTCGGCGTAGTCCTGCATGATCTTACAGTACTCGGTGGCCTCGTTCTCCGCCTTATAGTAGTCCTTGGCTATGTCCAGCCACTCGTTGACAAAGTGGAAGACCAGCTTGGCATCGTCGAAGGTCAAGCAGTAGTCGCAGCTAATACGATTCTCGCAGGCGGTTAGATCTAGGTCGGGAAACCGAGACACCTCCGCTTCGACCAGTCGAAGCGTTTTTATGGCTTCATCCAGTCGCTTGGCCTCCTCACACTCGTCCTCATCACGCAGCAGTCGCTCCCTTGAGGTCTGCATCAAATACAAGCCATACTTGGCCCAACAACGAGCCACATCGGCGTAGCGATGCTTGAAGGTCTCCGTCACATCCTGGCGCTGCTGCTCGCTCATCCCTTCCGGCTCCAGCATGTGGGCCTCGTGCTCGGCCATGATGAGCGTGGCGGCGGCCAGGTGATGACGGGCCTCCTTAAACCTCTCCTCTCCGATATAAAACTGCGACAAGGTGGCTGTATTCAGGGCGAAATCGATGGCATCATATGACTTGTACAGCAACTGGCGGTGCAGCGTGCGGTGGCAGCATCTCGCGGACTTCTCCGTCTCCCCTAGATGGCCGTACATCTGTGCCAAATAAAAGCACACCAGAGTGTACAAGGATTCCAGCTCCTTCACACCTACTGGAGTCATGGGTTGCCCATCATCTGCCGGACTGAATAGATCCTTTATGGCTTGGGGCTCCATTTCAGTGGCCTTGAACTCCTGGTAGCTTTTTTCGGCCAAGAGCAGCATGTCCAGGCCTGCTTTGTACTCCTCTTTGGCGCCCAGTACGATGCTTAGCTCGTTGATAGCGCCTATGTAGGGAATTATAGCCTCTGGTTGCAGCTTCAGCGGCGTGACGAGTTCCAGGCACCGCCTGAGCAGCTCCTCGCCCGTAGATGGTTCCTCTGTGTATACGTAGATCCGGCCGAGATCGCGGCAAACAGAGGCCAGCAGGCATCGGTAACAGAGGTCATCATCGCTGCCATCATCTTCGCTGGCCTGGATGGAAACTAGTTGGTCGTCCAGCAGTTTCTTTAAGTCGAGCAGAACATCGCGAGCTTTGTAGTGGGACCGGAATGGATCAGTTGGTGGATCGTTGCGACTCTCCTCCTCCACCAGCAGGTTGGCCTTTTCGTAGAGCTCCTTGTAGTCGCTCAGAATCTCTTTGGTGATAACCATTTCGGCGTGTCCTGTGGGGGAGGCATATATTGCCCACAATTTCTGGAAAAGTCTGAAATCTCTTTTATTTACCTTTTTCAATATTACGTTGCTATTTCTGTGTTTTTGGAGCACTGTAGTCACTTGGACGTGGCCACCATTGATTTAGATACAGCGAATCTGAATTGTGTATACAGAAAAACACGACAGGAAAATCCAATCAAGGACTCCAAATTAAAAACTTCAATCACTTCTAAGCAAAAAAAACAGCAGTGTGCCCACTAGATGTTCCGTTCATAATGCCACAACTCAACAACAATTCGATAGACAAATTAGAGGATTTTTTCCCTACGCATGGCCTGGTCACACTAAAAGTTTTAAATACCCCTCGATACATTTGTCGTTGCCATACTTTTCGATGAAAACTCCCGGTTGTACACGTTTCCCCGCTCCTCCCACCATTTTCCATGATCCATGTCCAGCCCTATAGTTTTCCATGGAAGAACGCCGGCAAAACTCTGAAAAAGTCACGAAACGGGCTCAGATACCCTCAAGAACTCGACATTTGGCGTTGCCAGACTGTACGAGGTAAACTGCCGGCTTAATTTAAGTGTGACATGATCCCGTTAAGGAGAAAACCCCTATTTTGCTGGTAAAATTGAAAAACAAAATCTTACCACACTTATTGCAATAATTGTTAGATTTCAGGAAAACTAAAACAGAAGCGAAAAGCGAGCGACAGGCGATAAGCGATAAAGATTTTCTACTTTTGTACAACCACAAAGAAACCTCAGAATAATGACCGATCTGCGCAACGAGATGGACAGCGACCTGGACCAGAACTACTCCCTGAACAGCAACGCCGACCCCAAGAACATGCAGGAGCTGACCATATACGTGAGTAATCCCGATCCGGATCCGAATCCGGCTGCGGAAACCCACCCATAAAGTAGAGACCATTTGAGAGCACCCAGTAAACCGCCGCCGCCTCCTGTTATCAGGTACAAAATCTGTTGCAGAACGTGCAGGACAAGTTCCAGACGATGTCAGATCAGATAATAACGCGCATCGACGACATGGGCAATCGCATTGACGACCTGGAGAAGAGCATCGCGGATCTGATGAACCAGGCCGGGATCGAGGGGCAGGGACCGGAGAAATGAGACCCGTAGATCGTGGCCCGCCCAGAGCCTTCATCCAGCCACGCCCAGCAGCAGCAACCACTGGGTATCGCAGATGCAGATCCTCCCCATTAGTAAACATCGAACGCACCTTCGGCACCCAGGCACACACGAAATCACACGAATCAAGTTTACAATTCCAGGCTCTCACGTTCATTTAATCTCCCCCAGCACCCAGTTGCTCCATAAACACACATTTGCTCATCTGTTTATTGCGTAGTTTTAAGTTTCCCTCTCCAGAGATGGGATCATTATTTGTAAGTAATGTAATTCCTGTGTGAGCAAGAGGGTCAATAATTTCGAATTATTGCCGTTTTAGTTTCTATTTATAAATTGGATTATAAAAAATAAATCGAGAATTGTACAAAATCCCTCCTCCCTAGTTTTCTGGGTTTGTGGTCGACGGGGAGAACTTCGATTCAACAATGGTTACCTGGCGACCGGCTTCCGATTTCCGCCTTCTCACCTGCAAGAAAATGGGGTTGAGCGAAAAGAACAATAGGGGTAAGGAGAATATTGCCATTTCCGCTTGATTAGTTATGCTATGCATACATTTATTCTTGTTTATTTGGGGCAAATAATGCAAATCGTGAGCCGTGACCATTAAAGGGGCTATGCAAATCAGTGTTGCCTTGCAGATATTTTCAGGTTACATTTATCTATTAATAAATGGGGTTGAAAGATAACTGAATTGATGGTATGAGTTCTTTACATTGATTTGGGAAAGCCTTAATAACGATTTTGATTTTGAAAATATTCTTAAGTTTTAAATGAAGGCACAACTGTGAGATAACGCAAGACACATAAAAAATAGGGGGCGGATAAGGCCAATTAATTTAAAATGTAACTTATTAGTTAGCAAGTGCAGACAGTCAACTTATAACTAAAAACATAAACCAATTATTTTTTTAATTTATAACGTAGCAGGGGTCAAGGTATAAAACAGATGGCAAAGTGCTATTTAATCCTAGTTTCAGACTTTACTACATGAAAGCAAGCCTAATATTTTATCTTTATATGCTATATTCTGCCCTAACTTTGTACGTGAAAGCCAAACATAACTATAGTTACTCGTTAAATGTTTAGTTCAGTTCAGCTATGTAAATATTTCCAATGTTATTTATAACTCAGATAGTCGGCAATACTGTGATGTGATCATGTAATGAGTAGTTATCTCTAGTTAACTGCGAGTCCCAAGCTCCGTGCTAGTGCTGAGGCACATGGAACTGCTTTTGCAACCTTACATGGGTGGAGGCCACCGCCTTGAAGGGATGCTTCACCGTCTGTCTTGGTGGTTTCATAGAAGCACTGGCACTGGCGCTGGTCGAGGATGGGCCGGCAGCCCGCGTTTTGGCTCCGAAAACATTCTCGCGAGGCGTTAGCTGTGAGGTCTGTTGGGTGGTGTTCTCCCTTTCGTCATCGGTGGCGGTTCCAGACTCCTCTTCGTCCTCATCCTCGCCACTCTGTTCGGAATCCTGAAAGAATATAAAAATAAATTGTAATTGAATGCAACACAATTAATTAATGTTTACCTCGTCATCATCTTCCTCGTCATCCTGGTCGTCGCTCTCCTCCTCTGGCTCGGTCCTACTTCCATGATTAATTCCAGCTCCTGCCAGATTCTTGCTACTCCTCGATAACTTCTGGCGCCTCTTCAGCGGACTGACCAGGTGCTCGTGCTCCAGGCTATCCATCGACTGTGAGCGCAGACCCTTCTTCAGTGCAGCCTTGCGGGGCGTGGGCTCTTCCTTGGTCTTCATCAGCTTCTGGAACTCCAAGAAGTCGTCGCGCTCATCGATGCTTCCGATGTCGTAGTAGCTGGCGCTAAGGATCTCCAGCGCCTTGGTGTGCTGCTTCATGGAGATCAGGATAAAGTCGCTGAGAATCCTCTTTAGGTCGCCCAACTTGCGCTGTTCAAAGTTCCCGATGATGTCGTCGATTTCCTTGTTGGTGCGCTGCACCTCCATTTTGGCCTTAAATAGCTCCGAGTCGGCGGCACTCTAGGGAAAGAAAGTGGTCAATAATAAGAGAATCCCAGGAGATCTTAGAACCTACATTATTAGCTGAAAATTTGGACTTTAGCTCCAGCATCTGGCGTTGACGAAGCACTTCCTTGTCTCTGGCTATGACAGCCAGGCGTAGATTGTCGCGGGTGGATTTACACAGATGCTCGAATTGGGCTAACTCGTTGATAATCTGTGGAGGGTATTAAATAAACCTAATTACTTAAACAACAAATATTTTTTCTTAATATTAAGAACCTTATGCTCTAACCGATGGACATTAATGTCCATGTAATCGCTCATTATGGTCACGGCATTCGTGAAGCTCTTGAGTCCTTGACACAGACTCTCGTTGATTTCCTCGTCATCCGCATAACTTTTGACACCCTTAGCCAGCTCGTCAAAGGAATCACGATATCTAGAAAGTAAATTTAGATCAGTTCAGATATATGATATATATTTTTATTTATCCCTACTTGGCCATTTTCCTTGTCACCAAAGCGAAGGATGAACACAATTCCATTAGATGGCGTTCGGTTAGAGTTATGCGATCGTTTATGATTTTAATGCGATCGTCTTTGGTATTTAGAAATGATAATTTTCCACGGCGAAACATTGTGCTTTTGTTTTGATTATTATTCCTTATTTGTTTGTATTCTTTTGACGGGAAAATCCAAGAAACGCGTTGTCAGGGCAACGGTAAAATTTAAAAAGGCACCAGGCAACGCTGATACGAATAGGTGGCAACATTGCAAATTTAACAGTGCTGTTAACAGCTTGCGACTGTAAAACATAGATGGCGCCTTTCTGTAGCAAAAACTTCTACACAACATTCTACATTCGTGTAAAACGAAAAAATTAGTCACAGCTGGCCCAGAACTTTTTCTAAAAGGTTGCGATTGGAAAACATAGATGGCGTCTTTCTTAATAAAAACCTCTACACAAATTCTACATTCGTGTAAAATGAAAAAATTTGTCAATGCTTAATTTATTTATTTTTGTTTTTATTTTATGTCCATTTAGAATATAAATTTTAGATGAATGAATTTTATTTTAGATAGCCCAAAAACCCTAGAAAATGCTCGTCAGTTCTTTTCACTTAAACATCTTAAGACAGAATGGTTTAGAAGCTTTGACATTGACTTCTATTATTTTGTATTTTGTATTAAATTTAACATTTTAATTAATCAAAACCCAGGAAAATGGTTCTCCCTTTCCTCCCCCAACAGTGTCAAGGTCAAGAGCACCATGTTTTGTCATAATTTGTGGGCGGTTGTCTGCCATGACAAGCGTCTATATTTAAATCGGAAAAGATCCATGACAAATTAAGAGGTACACGCTTGAGAAAAAAGAGAAAAAACAGCAAATGTAAATGACGAAATTTCAAAATAATTAAATACACATCAGAAACCTAAATTATAAAAACTTTACAGCTAAGGAAAAGTACTAAAAGTTAGACAACTTAAGAAAACTCTCATAATTCCTATATCATAAGAAGATTTCTAAGAAATATATGTAATTAAATAAAATGTTTCTCTTAAATTAAAGAAAACTGACTAAATTTCTGCTCCATGTATAGCCTTGACAACCAAATCGTGTTTTTGGGGAATTTTTATTTATTTTGAAACCGCAGCTCCAACCGCAAGAATGTTGTGTCAACAATTAACCGAAAATGGCAATTAATTTTAAATGCTCTTTTGCCCACTTAAAGGCATAGTGCAATCAAACCTGTATTTAGTAATATAAAAATAGCAGTCTCGTCCAAATAAAAGCAACGAAAGTGCAGTTAAACGAGAATCCGGTTCGCGGTGACGACGACAAGAATTACAAGTTGTAGAAAAC
Organism: Drosophila parvula; assembly: GCA_018904695.1. Classification (NCBI taxonomy): domain Eukaryota; kingdom Metazoa; phylum Arthropoda; class Insecta; order Diptera; family Drosophilidae; genus Drosophila; species Drosophila parvula. The sequence goes on from JAEIIG010032063.1 coordinate 20,093, forward strand.
AAGGCGGAGGCTACCGAAGAAGATTCCAACAGCTGTCGAGATTCCGATCTGGGCGAGAACTACTAAATAAGGGAAACCGGGATCCGAGGGCCAGATGGGGGGTTCAGGGAGGGGGTCCAGGTGAATGGTATTCATTGTCAATCCAAGAACGTAGCTTGGCGTGCGTTCCTTGTCGCTATAACCCGCCTCTGTCTGATTCTCCGCATCCGTCTCATTCTTCAGCGGCTATTCGCAGTTTTGAATTTCTGATTTTCCTGCACCTCGAACTGTTTTGGTCAAGGGATGGCCCAGAGAAGCGACATTCACTTTTGCCCAATGAGAGGGAATTTTTTTTAAACTGGAAAACGCTACTTTAAATACCCTGAAAATATATGGAAAAATGAAGAATGCTTAACCAGGTGGTTAACACGGTTTTTGTGTGGATTGCTTGTTTTTTTAAATAAATATTAATCTTTTTTAATTGGAAATATAAAATATACTACAAAATTCCTTAAAACATCATTGCCTACTTTAAGACAACGTTAAAGCTTTAAGGAGATTTGAAATCTCTTAAAAATATAAATATATAACTATACAAAAGTAAATTATAATATAAAGATATTCTTGAATTTGTTATGCTTAGTGAAGTTTATTTTTTAATATAAGAAACTATCTGCTATAAGAATTATTTATTATCAGTAATTAAAATGAAAATACGATAAAAATGCCACTAGATTTGCCACAGAAAAATCTGTAAATAATTTTTTGAAGATCAATTCATCTCTGTGATTCTTTTGCTCTCCCTGTCCATCTTTCTTCTTCTCTCTGCCTCTTCTCTGGTTCTCTTCTTTGTGTCGAAAACTTGCGTGGGGTATAAATACAGTCAAATTCGTACGCAACCGTTTAGTCCGAAATATCTCACAAAAGCCAACGCACGTCAAAGATCGCGGGTGTTCAGTGCGGATCGTATTTGATATTCCCCAAATAAAAAAAAAAACCGAAATAATAAACCCACCGAAATAACTGTATGACGGCGGGTGACAGCAACCAACAAATTTTATGCAAATTCGCGAGTGTCGGTATGTGAATGAAACAAAAATAGAGGGGATTGTGTGTGTGTGCGTGAGCGATATCCGTTTAGGCGCTGACAAAATTGTTTATAAACAAACAATTCAAAAGCTTATTCGGGCTCCCTCGATTTTCTCACCCATCTGTTTTCATTTTTGCGAAATATTTACTTGTGTGCTCACTTTTATGCTGGCCCAAGCATAAACAAATGATTTCTAAATTTCTCAGGCCATTAAAATAATGCGATAAAAATTGCCCTAAATGTTGCCAATTTTTATGACCTTGGAAGTAAATATTTACAAGAAGAATCTTATTTAAAAAGTGTATAGCTTTTGAAGGAAAACTTTCATGGAAGAAATTTTTTTTGTGGGGATAAGGAAACTGGCAAAGATTTAATGGGATTTTCAGAAACATGTATCAAATTTTATCTAGGAAACTGTGTGAAAAAGGCAAACATACGACAATTGTTTAATTTAATCTCATTTTTGTTTGAAACTGAGTAGAAACAATGTTACAGAAAAGACAGCTTAAATTTGCAATTAAAAGCGGATTTAGCAATTGCTTTTTGTATTTTTATATAGATAATAGAAGCTACTAACTAACCAGCTATAGAAAGTTCGAATTAAATAGTTAGTTTGTTAAACAGAAATTCAATAAGGTAGTATATTAATCAAATTACTAATTAAAGGGCTTACTTGGCATTAGCTTGAAGAAGATCATTCATAGTAGAAACTTCTATAACAATTCCCCATTCAATGCTGATCTATGACATTAACGTAAGTTAAGTCGTGATTGAACTCGACTCAATCAAGGCGTGACTGATTTATGGTTGGAATTAAAAAGAAGCACTTTATCATAACCATTTAATTACAGAGAAGAACCCTTGCTAGAATATTAAACAATTAAAATTTTGTAGAAATTTCCCGAAAGGGTAATGGGCAAACGAAGTGAGTTTAGTTTGTTTACACAATCAGCGGCCACCTTGAACTCTACCCTGAGCCCGTCGTGTGCTCAACAGGTGATTTAAACAGTCGTCAAATTGACATAATTCCACTCAATGCAATGCAAACCAATGTGGAATTGAAAATACGAATGGCCCATAAAGCGGGGAATAGAAAAACATTCAGCAACTGTGACAGGGACACGTACATACTTACGATATAGAGGTAGAGTTGGAAAAATAAAAAATAAATAATTGTAAATGTAGAAACCAGAGAGACCAGCGTGCAGCTAACGAAGCGTAGAAACAAACTGATTAACTCAAGTAAATTGATCACACCGACAATATATATATATAGATATAATGCAGGTAGCTGTTAGTATACAGAAGAAGAAATACTCTTTTGGAATTTACAAAATTATATACTTATATTATAGTATAATATGTAAGAATACCCATTTTTTGAAAGGCCCAAAAATAGTAGTAACTATTTTGGTTGGCTTATGAAAAGGAGCCCTTTTGTCAGGTAAAACGCAAACTTAATAAAATTGTAGGGACTTTTATTTTATAAAGAATATACGATTATATATGTAGATGTTGTAATAAAATAACTAAACATTTATTTAATAAACAGCCACCTAGAAAACACCTGTTTATATCCCTCGAAAATTACCAGGCTCTTCATTTCCTATGAAATTCCTTAATAAATTTTCTAAGAACCGAAATAAAGCCCTTTTAAAGTGTACTACAAATATTACTCATACGCTGCAGGTACTGCCGCTACACTGGTGTCCAGAAATATTGCACACAGCTGGCGACAGCGAAGCGTTTCTTCCCACAGCTATTTGCTGGGCATATTTTCCGAATATTTTTAAACCCAGCGACTAATTGAGAGAGACCGAGAGTGTCACTCACTGAGGCCCTCCTCAGTCACTCATTTACTCAGTCACTACCTCTCTCTGTCTACCCCTGCTCGTAGCCTCTCTTTCTGATTCCATAGCCGGGTCTCGTTCGCCGCCGTTTATTTGCCGCTTCCTCAAATCATTTAAGCGCATTTGACGATTGTTTGCCTTTCCACACAGAACAGAATCTCGAATCTAGTTAGCCGGCGATTCATACGATATTTACACAAAAATAAACCTAAATCAACAATAAAATATTAACAAAAAATAAATAAGCCCTATAAGTGTGTGAAAAACAAATTTAAATAAAACGAAAAACATCAAAATGAAGCTGTTGTTCAGTGTTGTGGTGATCACATTGGCCCTTAGTGGAGTCTTTACGCTGCCAGGTGAGTTATAAAGTCCGGCTTTAGTGTTTTCCATAAATTGGAATGAAAATATTTATAAAAAAAGTGGCGGCGGCGGCGGCGGCAACCTTTTGACTTTATAGACAAAGGAGCCTGATAAGCGATGGGGAAGTACGAGAACGTTCTTTTGTTTTTATTTTTTAAATACATTTCTGAACTGGTACAGTCCGGTATCATCCAAAGCATTATTTCCTTATAAATCTAGGTTTTTGATAACGAAAAAATAACTATAAATACTAAATATTAAATATAAACAACCTACACAGAGACATGTAGCTGTGTTAACTTGATTTCAAGGCATTTTAAAGCTTAAAGTTAACTCTCCTTGCCGGATAATGATGGCTGCTTGGTAGATAACAAAGCGAGACACTTGACAATCAGCCAAATGCATCCTACAGATACACAAGTAACTACAAATGGTGAAATATCAGACAGTCGCCTCCGTTCCGGCGCATCTGAGATTCAGTGTATCTGAGATCCAGGAGCGGCATCCTTATTGTCATCATCAGCGTTTGCTGTTCGCTGCCTTTGGCTGCCACTTGAATGCATAAATTGCCGAAGAAGCTGCGCTGCCAGTGAATTGCAGCAGGGTGGGGGCGTGGCAGCTGCCACAGCCACTTGAAGTTGTCAAATTCGCTGCAGTCAAAATCATTTGCAAGGAATATGACAATTTTATGCAACTCTCGTAAATTCGTATTTTTTTTCGGCAAAGGTTTCTTGAGATTTATCTTTGGAGTGAGCGCTTAAAATGTTCAGTGAAATATTTAGGGAAATTTATAATTTAGGAGAGAGGAAAATGGTGTTATCTTTTTTTACTTAACTTAAAAGGGATGGCAGGGTAAAGCTATAAATAATACTAATGACAATCTAGCTTTTTATTTACTAACAAACAAATAAATATTTATAAATCTATATTAAGAATTCATTAATTAAATAATGGTATATTACAGAACTAACAAACAAGTTATTATTTATAAATATAGCTAATTTATATTCCTTCGGAGGAACTACTATATTATTCTAATTTCAATTATTTCATTGTTTGAATTCAGATTTATGGCTTGCATAAAAATACATTAAATTATTTTAATTATTGGGGAATGTGGAATTTTTGGATTTATTTAAATTTGAGGAGAGTTTGCGGCTCTTCGTGTTGATCCCTCTTATAGCTTAATATAAATATGAAGTGTTTAACAATATAAATATCAATTTCCTGGTCTTATTGGCCACTTTTCAATCAACTCAAAGCCCAGTTGGTTGAATGAACTCAAGTATGAGTCTTATGCACTCAAGTTCTGGTCTTTTCTCTTCGTCATTTCTCAGCCCGATTGCAAGTGAAATTCTTGAGCATTTTTCTTTGCTTGACTGGCCCTCTTTCTTTTTGTTTTTTTTTTTATTTTGTATTTTTCTTAATTTGGTTTTTACGAGAGCGGACCATGTCAGTGTCCCATGGCCAAAAGAATTGGGTTAATTATGGCCATAATTCGCGTTTAAGGCCTTTTTCCAGGGAACGTCTCTTTCGGCACGAAAACAAATTGCAATTGCATGTGCGCACATAAATCACATTTTTTGTTGTATTTTTTATTTTGTGGCTGGTCGTATGTGGAGTAATAAAAGCTCAAAACAATTATTATTATATTATTGGTAAATTATTATTTTTATTTTCCATTGTTGTCACTGAATTTGCTGGCAATTTGCTTAATTTAGACGGATATTTATTTATGCAAATTGAAGTTAATTTTTTGGGCCTTTACAAATATTTTGGTGGCATTATTTGATGAATGGCCAGATAATTAGCATTTTGCGAGAGGATGAGAGGGGTGAAGCCCACGAAATCACTGCCTGTGGAAATATTTCGAGTTCATTTATTTGGGGCCTAAGCTGATTATGGAAAATTGTTGACAAAACAGAGAAAGTGGCAATTAATTGGCAGTTCTAATACAGCAAATAATAATATTCTGAACTAATTATATTCTATTCTAATTAAATGTTGAAAAAAATAAGATTGCATCTTGCAGTTTATTGCGATCGTTGTGGCCAAAAAATATAATTGAATGGAATTCAATTAAATCAAACTAAGCTATTTAAATGAAAATAGTTTCAATTATATTTCGTCCAGCCACAAGGCTTACTCTTGTTTTCCATTTGTTTAATTCCCCCTTCAGACAGGTCTTATTAAATTAAGTCCTCAAAAACCGAAAGTCAATTAAATGGACAAATTGTTAAAATACAAAACACTTTGCTAACTAACTAAATGCGCAAATTTGGTCTTTCGACTTAAACTGACTTAACTGGAATAATTTTAATATTCGGTTTTGTAGGGGATAAAGAAACAAAGCAAATGAAACTTTGTACGGACGACGATTCGTAAATGCAATTAAAACAAGAAAATACACGGAGCATCAACAGCTTATACGAATTAAAGGGAATTGTTTTTTGGAATTTGAGCTATAAACTTTAATTGGTTGACTATTTCGAGTGTTTTTCTTTGGCATTGTCACCTTGCACATATTTAATCCAACATATTCATTTATTCTGACACAATTAAATATACAGATTTGGGGCTGTTAGGCAATTTTGGTTGGGCAAATAGCACAAAGACTTTATTAACCCTATTGTTGGCAGACAATAAACTTTAAATAGAGTAATAAAAATACTGCATAGATGTATTCTATTTTTCCTTATTTTTAAACCTTAAATTTAACTGGTTTCTAAGCTTTAAAGCCAACTGAACATTTCAATAGATTGAACACGACGCTAAACTCGTGTTCCAAGTTGCTTGTTTTCGTTTTTTATTGTAACATCTGTTTCGCTTTTAGCCAAATGATTAATTACTTTCCACGGAAATCTACACGAATCTACACAAAAACTTTGTCGTTGTAACGTGACTGCGAATTCAATGAGGGGAAAATCAGTAACTGGGGGGGTTTTTTTGTGTTTCATTTGGTCGTGTTTTGGTATGTATTTTAGTGCTTAAATTAATTTAAAGAATTTATTAAAGTTTAAGGTATTGTAAGTCACTTGGTAATATAAAAAAATGGCTATTTAAATGAATTTGTATAATGTTATTTTAATATTAATACAAGTTAGTGCTTAATAACACATGTTTTAGATGTAATATATATGCAAAATTATAATTATTCCTTTTAGTAGATATTTAAATGTGTGTACATATTTAAATAGAAATATGTTAATTGTATTTTTGTTATATTTGCATTTGAAGCTCAAAAGCCAGTCACTTGAAACGACTTTTTAATTAACAGTCCCTGAGTCATCTGGGGACTATTAAAAGAAACTAAAGAATTAACTAAGCATTTAATTGTTTAGTGTATTTGCCTAATCAACAATGAAATGTTCACAATGCTCCCCCCCACCTGCGAGACAATAGAGCAGTGTTATTTTGTATAGAAACTTGTGGCTAGACTCTGGACTGTGGCCCCCTCGACTAGCAATTGTCGGATGTCACGAAGGGATTAACCAGCCAGCCAGGCAGCCAGCCAGCAGCTGATCCCCTGCCAAATTAGACGGTGACTCAGACTAGTTTGTTGTCTGTGATTGAGAACTACTGCAGCAACCGCTTCAATTCCATTCCCAGCTCCAGACCCAACTTGGCTCCGGTTCAATGTCACGTAATCGCTGCAAGGCCCCTCCCCAGAGGTGTGTGCCCCCCTTTTGACGGAACTGGAGGAGGAGTACCCACCCCCTATTGCGACGCCTCTTTATGTTAATTTATGTGCTGGCAAAATGTGCAAGCGCCTCTAATGCTCAGCCACGCATGGCGCAAACCCGAAATCAGAAATAAATTACAGAAGGCAGTCGTGTCGAGTCGAGAGCAGAGGAAAGCAGAGGAGCATATATCCAGACGAGGCAGTTGCTCATAGTCAGCACAAACTGGGGGAATTAACACCGAATAATCACACGAACATCGAGCAGAATGATTATGCGGAGTGGTGTCCATGTTAATTAACCGGAACTCAACTATAATAGTTTTTTTTTTTGAAGTTTCTTAAGATATCAAATTTGTTTATATATTTTTTAATTTATTTTGAAACAGAAAACTAATTGTTTTCAAGCTAATAGGAGCTTAGTTACACATTAAGCTTAGACAGGTTTATAATTCATCTTACAAGAAATACTCGTATATAAACTTAATTAACAGTATTTAATCTTATCATATTATGGGGCAATGACCAAGAAAGTGAATCATTGTTGAGGAATATTCCTGACAAACATACCTATACTTTGAGTTGAGTCAACAGTGTGCCTTGAAAGATCTTCTTTGTTACATTGAACTCTTAATCAGTTTCAGGGACTTGCTTTATTATTTATTGATAATTTAACGATTTATTTATTATTGTTTAATGGCTTTACATGCAATTAATAAGTATGTAAGACCTAGAAGCATCTTAAAATGTTCTCTATAGATAATGATAAGCGATAGTTTCTCAGAATTTTAAACTAAAAGAATACAATTGAAAATGTTTTAGTGTAAGCTACTATCTTTAATTAAAATTGTAGTGCATTTTTTAATAAGATTTTTATATATATTTTAAAAGTTTGCCTAATTAAGAGTGCCACAGAAATTGATTCCGATTTAAATTAAATTCAAATGAAGTCTAAAAATATGCTACTAGATAGTACACCACAGATTAGCTAATCGGGGTGCTACAGGAATCACTAAGAAGTCAAAAATAATGCAGGAAAATTGTACATCGTCATAAATTAACAAAATGTACCCCAAATTTGGTAAATTAACAATTTTCTTGCACAATTTTAGAAGTTTTAAAAGTTTTTAAGCACATTTTCATATCTAAACAATTTCCTTAAATACTTAAAGTCACCCTTTTATTTAATTTAAACTCGATAACCATTTTATTTTATTTATTCATGACATTAACCCCGGTGTAAACTCATATGTATATTTGATGCTACGAACAGGAATAATTGTATATTATAATGAAATCCCGTTCATTACTCAAATACTCAGCTGGCAGTTGCAATGTCAACGCAATGCAGCTTTAAACGATTTGGCAAAAGGGGAAATTTTGCGGATTTGGCATTAGGATTCAATGGGTTTTGGGAATGGGTTACGGGGTCCAGGGGCAACGGATGCCAGGATCCGTCCGACAGCTGCTGCCATATGTTCGTCTGGTGGGGCTGTAAATTTAATGAGATTCCTGTCAAATTAATTTCCGGTTATGATTAGATTTTCGTTAATGGCAATTTGCGGTTTTTGCTGTCAACCCAAAAATGTTGCGAAATCCAAATGGCAAGGGCGAAGTAACTCGTGTGGCATCGCCAACGAATTGATTTGCGTTTGCATGCAACATTTGCAATGATTGCACAAAGTGTCTGCTGCAATTATCTGCCCAACAAATTGCAACCATCGCCATCGTCATCGTCATCGTTATGAGACTGCTGCACAATTGATTAACATTAAGTAGTTTAGTAATCGTAAATCATGTTCAAAGCCTCACCCACAAGCCCTGTTGGTTGTGGCATTTATGAAAATTTTGCATATCTGGCAGAGCTCAAGGAACTGAGGAATCATTTGGCAGGTGGCCAGGAAATGCGGTGCGGTGCGGTGGGTGCGGCTGACTGCACCATTTGGGGATTTATTTCACTTAATTGGAAGGCTTTCGAAGGGCTACAAATAGATTACACTAAGACTAAAGGGTTTGACTAAGGTATTTAAACTTATCTCAGAAGGGAGTAATACAGAAAACTATTAAAAAGGTGTCAAAAATGAAGAAACAAAATATATATCGTAAAGATACAACGAATTTCATTTTATATATACTTCTTTATATATACACCTTCTTAAAAAATCTATTGATTTGTGAAGCACCCTAAATAGTTTATATTCTCTAAATATATGTTAAAAAGAATTCCCTGTCTAATATTATAGTATTAGAGGTAGGTAGAATTACACTTTCTCCAATCAATTAATGGCAGCCCTGTGTACTTCTCCGTAAAATTTATTTAGTGACAAAACTTAAAGTGAAAGCCTTGAAAACGAGGCTGAAATTCATTCAGGTCAGATCCCGAGAGCCAGACACACAAATCATTAACAATTGCACCTGCCACAGAGCCGAAACCGTTTACAAATCAAGACCAGGAATCAAAAATTGTTTTTTTTTGTTTCTTTACAAATTTTCTGCACGTACACATATGCCTGGAAAAATGATTCTTGATCCAAGCGAAATAATGAAGGCTGCCAAAGGCAGACAAAGGTGGCGGGGAAAAGCCTAAAATTAAACAATTTTACTTTTTGGCAATTTCATTTTTGCTGCTCTCGTTGCCTCTACAGAATAATTTGTTGCATGTGGCAGGGATTTCCAAAAGGGGAAAGGCGGATAGGGCGGGGTGAAGGAGGAGTGTTCCGTGTCCGGGACCAAACAATCAAAATCAAATTCAGATGAAAAAACTCATTTTAAACGCGACAAACGTAACGTTCAATCTTCCAGAACATTGAGTACGTGACACGATTGTCACATTTGGCAAACCGGGAGAGAGTGTCGATCCCAGAGGAGCAAGCGAGAGAGCTAGAATACACATAGAAAAATTATGGCGGTCATTAGGAATTATTATCGAGGTTTATAAAATATTTGTATAGGAAGAAACTTATGGATCTTAAAGGTTATACATTGGCAACTTAGACTGACACTATCTTTTCCAACGGCATACGAACGCTTACACTGTCGGTGTGAGCAGAGCTCGGGCAGCGAAACTTGCAGACTTCCGAGTCTATCTGTAGGGCATCCCTGCTCTATTAATTCTATTTAAATATTTGTTAAGCTATGAGTTTATATATTAAATATGTAAAATATGTAGTATTTTCTTACTGTGTCCCCCACAGTTACAATCAAAGTGTTCTTTATTTCTGTTTCGCTTAGGCTCAACTCACATTTTGTTTTTTCTTTTGTTTTGTTTTCGTTTTTGGCAAAATGCAAATGAAGTGGAGAGAGAAATGAAAAATGAACGCAGCACCTGACTTGACTTATAGGCCAAGTTTTGGAGGCGGGCTGTGAAATTCTTGGGGTGTGGGTGTTACGCCCTGACCTAGCGACCCAAAATTAATTGAATTAAATTTGATTTTATATTTATTTCGTTTTGTTTTGGTTAGCGGTTCTCTTACCAAACTTCCTTATTGCCAGCCGGCGAGCACGTAAATTTTGTTTGTCATGCAAATCTGGCTTTTATTGCATTCTTATTAAGGCCCCGGCAAAGAAATGGGGTTGTTGAGATTTCCGTTCATTTAGTTATTTGTTTGTTTGGTTAATGAAGTTGTATTGTGTTTGGAAAGGAGCTGAGAGGAAATTACATGTGGCAAATTATAAGACTGATTTTTAAAGTCTTTGGATATTGGGATTCCTCTTCATTAGTTGCCTTTCAATATATTTCTAAATATAACTTTATTTTATGTAATTATAAGGTTAATTGGATTTTTCATTTTAATTTCCGGTTTAAAGACTACCTTTTGCTAATGAAAAATCCATACCAGACTCCATCTCTAGTCTTTACTTCAACTTTATTGAACTGTCTGCCAATATATTCCAGACAATTTATTTCCTATCCATCCGCCACTAAATCCGCACTGAGCTATCCCCTAAATCGCATTTGTTATCTTCGTTCGAGTCATTAACATCCCCCGTCCACTGTTTCATCATTGGTTTGGATGTCAGGCCCACTGAGGCCTCCATATAACCATATAACTCGAATCTGTCACAACCCCTTTCATCTGGCTGCGCTCCCGACTTTTCCCTAGACTCATGGCGGAGTCGTCACTCAACGCGTCTGCCAATCAATTGTAGACAGAGGAAAATAACCATGCAGATAACTAGAACTACACCGCATCCTCTAATAGGTAGCGCATCCGCCGCACTCAGATAGATGCACTTGCAAAAAATAAATGTAATAATATATAGTACAAAGAAAGAAGAAATTCATTGAGTTTAACAAGCTTTCATTTTGTTATTATAGATATGAGATTAAATATTATTTAATTAATGAAGATAGGAAATAATTCAGTTAACACTTAATTACATAAGGTGGGGGCCATTGAAAATAGGTAAAAATTATTGTTATTTTATTACGGAAATTAATATATATATATACCATAGTTTTATGCCTCTATTTTGAGATAAAATTCGATTTAAGATTCCTTATTCATTTTATTCAATTAAAACTAGCTTTAACTATTTATTACATAGGGTAATTTCTATTAAAAATCTGTGATATTGAGATAAATACAAAATTATAACCATTTATGCTTTTCTTTTGAATGATTTAAATTTCATAATCAATTTCTTAAACTTATCATTGTTAAAGTATATTTAAATTAGCTTGAATTATTGATTACATAGGGTAAAGTCTATCCAAATCTCACACAAAATAATTTAAATAATAAAAATACAATACAATTAACTATTGCATACTTTTAGCCACCATCGAAGAGCGATTTTAAAATCCTTGTTAAAAAATAACTCTTCTTGTGTATTTGAACCCTCCCTCGAGTGGACATTGGAATCGAGACAACCGTGAAACGAGACCCGTGTGTGGCCCCAGCTGTTGTTGCAACGCGTCACATTAATCAAGGCACCCACTGCCCCTGTCCCAGCCCCCATCTTCACCACAATACGGGATGGCATGCCCCCACACTTTCGAAGCCAACGTCATCGCACATCAAGGGGATGGCCGAAAAATCATTGTTGACATTTGTAATTAGAATTGATAGCAAGCAGACAGACAGCCCGCCCCCAACAAAAGGGGGTTGGGGCTCAGCACGGTTAGCTGTGGGCTCAGACGTTAAACTAATTTCGTTTTCGTTTTTCCAAAGCTCAATCCAGAGCGATATGTGCACTTTGCGAAGGGGTTCAGCACGTCCATCATTTGTTAAACTTTTCTTTTTTGTTGCTGTCCAACAGCCAAGATGTGATTGGGGGAAGCGATAACATGTGCGTGTGATTTTGCACTGAAAGAAATTATAATGGAATCGAGACTAGTAGGAAATGTGAGGAAAAGTGTGTGATATAATATATCGGCGAAAATATCCAGATCAATATTCTATCGAAAATATCATAAGCTTTGATATTACGAATTTGCAAATATCGAAAAATAATTATTATAATTATTATTATATTATAATTAATTAAAATATTATGATCGAAAATATATCCGAAACATGTTTATTACATTTATTTTCTCTCTTTACAACCATATTGGTTCGATATTAATAGCATGATATCGATTTATCGCCCATAAAAATACCTCAACGTTAAATTGTCGATTTCTATACCGACTTTTTGTTATCAAATATCAATTCAGTATCGATAAATTCAAATTTTCTGCCATCTCTAGTAAGATATATACATTCTTAGTTGGTATTTCCCATTTTCTTTCATTTCTAAACTAATTTTGGATATAATAAAGATTTATATCGGATAATAACTTTTATTCCACTTTAACTATTTTATTTATGCATACTCGGTTAATGTCCTTTGAGTTTAGCCTATTTTTAGGATTAAAGATGCATTTTTTTTTGGTTAAGTGTGGTAAATGCGTGCTAACAAAATAGCTGAACACCCGCACACACCTCCAGAGTCCTCAGTCCGGACACCATTGCCATCAAGCAGGTCAATTGAATGGCATTTTACTTGGAGAATGACAGCAACTAAGCTTCGGTCTGCACTTTCACTCGATTGGGGGGCGTTAGTTAGACGGGGGGTGAAAGTGGGGACTGCGACTGGAACTGGGGATCTGGGGGCTGGGCCTGGAGGACAGGGTCTGCTCAAAAGCTGGCTTTGATTTCACTTTCGGCTCGACTGCTGTTGACATTTGCCTCATGTCCTCTCCCTCAAGTGTCCTGTGTGTGCCTGTGCGTGTGCTCGGGGCAGGGCATCAAACTAATTTTCCCCCTGTTTAGAGTTCTTGAACGTGACACGAGTTTGCACTCGGGCCACGCCCGCCCCAAGCTCCCCTTTGGGCCATTTCCCACTGGCCGGGCATCGACAGGCCTCCGACGACTGTCTCTGGCCAGTGGTTTTCAGCTGATTTGAAATCATTTTAACCTAAATTGCATACAATCGAGTTTGTCAGGAGGCGGAATCGGGGCTGGGACACGGACTCAGACTTGGAATTACCAACACACACACAGACACACACAAGCGGAGGGAGCTGCCAAGTTTGTGTGTGTAATTGAAATGTGTGTGCTTCGGTGGTTTTGGTATTACTGCGTTCCAGTAAGGCGTTCGAAGGAGTCGATCTGCTGCTCCTCTTGTGGCTGGGCATCTAATCTGTGATGAGATTGGTCCAACGGATTAGGGCCAGTAAAAGCGAGATCTGCAGGGAAAGTGATGGAGGAAAATGAGGCCAACAGTGAGGGTCTTATCTACATATAATGTTTCAAAAAAGTAATCATATATATTAGGGGGTTCTACAGAGATCACTAGGGTTTTTATAATGCTTAAAATGATGTCCAAAACTAAGCTAAAATTGTACATGAATGAAAATGAAACAAATTTAACCGGACAAAAATAGCAGGCATATCCTTAGACATATTTTTAAGCCCTTAAAAAACCCCTTATGATGTCTAAAGCACCCTTGATTATATTTAATATATCTTTAAACCAACATTAAAGCTTTGGTTGTCAGTCTTTACTTTTACCTGTACCCTCTTTATATTTTATTTATAATTTCCCGAAGCTGTTCGCCATAAAAAAAGAGTCTCAAAAGATTTACATAGCCAACTAACTTTTTGCAACTACAATCATAATTACAACAAGTAGCCTAAGCTCCACTTTTTCCCCCTCTTCCAGCATTAGGCGGGAAACTTTTTACATTAACCAAAGTGCGGCTATTAAAAATTCATTAATTGCATGCAGCTGCAACAACAAAAAAAAAAAAAAGAAAAAGATGCAACAAAGTCCGGGGAAAATTCACAGGAAAAGTTTAATTGATTTGTGCGCGCAAAAATGGTAAAATAATTGATAAATGGCCAAGGGTAGTAATTGAGGAGCCGCTAAGGGATGTAAAAATTGAGCCTTTAATGAGTATAGCCTGCGGTAAAAGTTGCAAAAGTTTTATTTTTTTACCATATTTTATTCGGAACAGTTTCCATTAATTAGAAAACTTTTGCTGCTGTAGCCGCAGCAAATCAGATTTTAGCGAATTGAATTTACAAATTTTGAATTGGAAAACCGGCAAATTGCAAATGAATTGGGGGAAAATTGTGAAAAAGTGGTAAACTTGTCTCGGAGAGCGCGTGTTACACATATTTCATCAACAATTTGAACGCAAAAGTAATTGAAAACGCATGCATCGATGATGGCCAAAAAGCGAATTGCCATTTTCTGTGCGTATGTGTGTCGGTGTGTGCGTTTTGCCAAAAACCATATTGGAGCCACTCAAAAATGTTTCCCCGGACAGCCGCAATATAAATTTGATGGCCAGTTTGAGCCTCATACCCGAAATGCGCCTGAATCTGCCATGGAATCCCGGCCGAAACCGACACTTTTGGCCAGCAGTTTAATTACCATTTTCGTTCGCTCCTAAGGGGGAAAATGCGAAAAGCATTTCATATTTTCAAGCAATTTTCCGCAGTGAAATGAGCTGAATCCCAATCATGGCAGTTTGCAATAATCTTGCATTTCAAACAAAATTGCCTTAGTTTGGTTTCCTTTATGTTGTCCCTTTAAAATACATTTTCTCGCAATATGTATTTAATAAATACCTTAAGAGAAGAGCAAAAATTAGCCCGTAGAACTACTGTGAGAATTCTGATATTACAAGTTACATTTAATTCCAGCAAAGCGTCCCTAGAAATGCCAACTTTTGGCTCAAAAAGCTCAACAATTTCTTAGCAGGAGTCCGGTCGGTGGTGCACACACACACAATCATCATTGCTGCTCACTAAATTATGCAAAATTGTACAATTATGTTAATTAATTGACGCAGCCAGCCAGCCACATCCCACTTTTGCTGCCCCTTGGCCAATTAGCGCCATAAAACGCAGGCCAAGCGATTGCCAGGGATTTTATTTTGGCCTCCCAGGAAGCTCGCAACAAAAAAAGAAATATATATGTATATATACAGTATGAGTGCCACGCCCCTTCGCTTGTTAACCTTATATAATTAGCAACAAAATTGTTCGTTGTGTTTAGAACAAAAGCGCAGCGCATTGCAGAAATTTCCACAGTCCCTTTGATTTTTTTTTTTTTTTTTATTTTGGGCGGTCTTGCTACCAAATCTGCCAACTGGCTTTATTAATTCCATAATTCAGCAGAGGCAGCAGGAAAAATGGTCGAGGAGAAGGTGCGGCTGTAAAGCTGTAGTCCCCTGTCTGGGCTTAATTATTGGAAAATTAATGAAACTGCCATGTTTTCATATTTCCTCCTGTGCTTCGCCATGTTTCGCTTGATTAATGGTCCTAAATAATAAGAGAGCGATTGGTTGACTGGAATAAAGGGGTTAATGTTGTATATTTCTTTAAATTTCTTTAAAATATGGTAACGAATTTGTCCAATAATTAACTTTTTTTATGTTTCCTTGCTTTATGTATATATTTCTTTGGGTTTTTTGGAGTGTGGGTAAAGGATATAAATGATAAGAAATAAGTTTTCTAGCTATGTATTTAATATAGAAATATTAATATTATAGCTGTATAGAATATATATATTTTAATATAGTCTATATTATATAATAGCAAGTATTTATTGCTAAAGAAAACTTATATTGAATGGAAGCTAAACTCAATGTATTTTAATGTATGTAGTTGTGGAAGGAATTTAATTCATTATTTGTAGAGTAGCAATATATTAGTTTAAACATTTAATTAAACTAGATTAGTAACTTCCCTTTACGTAATATTTTTAGGTAATGCAAAAATAATTGCCCAGGGTTTTTTAAATCACTCACAAAATATTCCCTATAAAAAGTATAATAAATTATTAAATTAATATTAGTTCCAAGATATTTTCATGACCCTTTTGATAACTTTCGAGAACTTCAGGCTATAGTATCACAGGTAGCTCCACATTCGATCGCATTTCGTGGACGTTTGTTTGTGTGCCAATAAATATATCCATGGTGCATACATATTTGCCAGAAGGTAGCCCACTTTCATATGCACCTCCAAAAGGTAAATATTTGCACTTGTAAATGACATTCACGTGTGCGCCAATCTGCATTCTCCGCCTCCCCCGCCTCTGGCTCCACACATATATTTGGAGGGGATCTTTGTTTTTGTTTCCAGCATTGCCCCACTTCATGTTTGATGGCAGTGCGTTGTCAAGGCGGGGGTTTGGCCTCCGTGATGACATTTTTTTACCAAGAGAGACCCAAACATATTGCGGGTGTCGTGTATATTTCTCATAAATCGGCTTAAAAAGCGGATGTGCAAAGGGAGCGTCAGTGCATTTGTTTTGTACACCCCTGAATCAGACGTCATCGTTTCGATGCCCCTCTGGGGGGGTTGGGATACGTTCGCCTTTTGTGTAAGCAATTTCACGCAGCACATAAAGCTTTTCATATTTCCCATATTTCCCATTTCGTTTCAACTCGAGGCGAACTCTACTCCGGCGAGATGTCCGGAGGAGGGTCAACGCAGCTTGACTTATTTTTAATGTCGTTAGTTACGATACCAGATAAAAGGGTATATTGGTTTTCTGGGAGAGGAGCCTATAAATATTTAAAATATAGCAATAATTCCATTATTAAATATTTATTTGTTTAATTGGGATCTCTACAGGTGTTAGCTTTGTTCTGTTGTTTATTTACTCAACCAAATATATACTTGTACAGGATATCTGCCTGGTCCAAGTCTATTTTCCCAACTGATTTGTGTTATTTGCACTCCCTCTGGCCACTTGTTGTGTGACGGTTGTGTTGCGATGTTTTGCCTGTTGTTGGTGTCAGTGTCAGCTGCTGAGATTTATGAAGTGCAACATGCCAGGACTAAAGATTGAGAGGGAAAAAAAGAGATTGAGAGGCGGTGGGGAGAATTTATCCGCCTGCAGTCCTGTATCTTAGAGAAGGACGCGTTATTTAGAGGGTCTCAGATAAAGCCTTGGCCCCGTTTCCTGAAAGACCGTAAATTTATATTCAAATCAAAGTGAAATATTTACTCCAAGCTGGTTTCCACCTATTTCCTTTTTTTGTTTACGTCGAAATACCAAAAATCAGCAGAAAAAAGACCTCCTCATATAACTCCAAGGGAAAGGAAAGAGATGGATAATTATGCAAAGCAAAGATTGCGTAATCAGCGTTAATGAGGCTCGGAAAAAGGGGTCGCTTTCGAGGAGCTCTTCTTTTTTCCGCTGATTTGGCTAATTTAATGCAATTTTCGCCAGCCAATTTGGCTCTTAATGATGACAAACAGTGCTTAATTTCTACTGAAAACCCTTTCTTTTTTCTTTTCGCTTTCCAGCTGGCAACAATCCGCAGGACGATGCCGAGGTGATTAACGTGCCGACGCGCCCTCAAACCGAATCGGATTTCCATAACTTCCGCGGCGTCATCGATACGGGCTCGGGTTATCCCTTCCTCCAGCCGAATCCATCGGGCTTCAATCTCGGCTTCTTCGATTCCTTCGATGGTGAGTAGAATGGCGTGCGGCACATGCGGCGTATGCGTGATATGTGGCATAATCGGCTTGAGCATTTTTAATGATATTTTAATTAAACAATATTGTGGTGTTTCCTTCCGAAAAAATGCATGTGCAACGTAATTACATGTCTCGGGTGCATTTAATTTCGTTATTATTATTCTGCTTAACGATGATCGAGCGGTTGCCACATTGCGTATACTTAATATCGGGTTACTTATGCGCGGTAATATGATTGTAAAGCAGGGTTTGATGCGGGGAATCTCTTAGAATATATATATAACCTAATTTCTATTACTTATATAGTTAAATCTTGAACTACTGAATATTTGTATGGCGTTTATTAATGGATTTCTAAACAAATAAACAGATTGAAATATTAAAGCGTAATTCATTCAATAAACATTCAACTACTTGCTCTTAAAATCAATATTATGGTTAGCTATTTTACGTATTATTGGTGGAAATGAATTAAATGCATATCCCCTGGGTCAGGCCAATTAGCCAACTGTCCTTTTGGGACTTTTTAAACTTTTTGCCATCTCGGTTTCAGAGGCAACTCCCCACGCCAATGCCAGTGAAATGAAAAACAATTTATCAAAATATTATGTCAAGTTCTTGCTAGCCAGACAAAGTTTATTTATGCTCTTGTATTTATTTCTATGGAACGATGGTGTAGGAGTAGGTCAAACCGGTCTGTTGACCATTAAAAGTGAAAAGTTTTGCGCCTCATCTTGCCAATTTCTGCTTAACTAAGACCGTAAGACCGTTGCAGATGACGAAGATGAAGACGAAACTTCATAAATCTTATCCTAATACGTTCGAGGGGCCAGGATAAAAACTTCCCAAAGCCCAGGGCATTGTGTATGCATAAAAGTTGTTTTATTCTTCGTTGTCTCGCTTTTTAGGGGGTTTCTGGAGTTCAACGAGATAACGAAGCGTAGAAAATAGCATATAGACAAATAGAAAGTTGAGCGCTGCGGTTGCCAGCAAAGTTTCCTGTCAGCGAATTATGTTTGTTATAGCCAGAAGTGTTTGTATTATGTGCGTGGAAAATCCATAAAGACGGCAGGCGATAAGAAAACTGTTGTGTAAGTAGGAGAACCAGAAAAGATATTTTGATTAATAGAAAAACTTAATAGAAAATACTACATTTCTTAAGCCCCTAACTCAAAGAAATATCTCCAAGCACCAAACTATTTCACGCAGCTATTTAAACGCATTAAAATGCTGTCGGCAAAATGGATTGGCGACAAGCGACAATCAACAACCGGGCCAAAACAAAGTCCGCGAACAATGCGGTCAAGAATTTATGACAAGGTTGAAGAGGCCAGGGAAAAATCGAGTGGAAAAGGCCAAGAACCGAGGCATATGGCCGAGCTTTGGGGGAGGCGGGGTTTTGGCCCGGAGAAACGAAAGTGGGGCTGCAGATTACAAAAGTGCAGACAAGAAAATGACGAAGACCGAGGCGAGGCGGCAGCGGCGACACAGAAAACGCTTTTTAGTGCGTTTGCGGATTAGGGATTTTCAAACTGAAAAATACATTAGCATGAGACAACGACAACGATGGTATGTCTCTCCTTTTGCAAAGATTCAAGTAGATATAGAAAGGCAAGGGATGTCTAGACCACGGGCACCTGCTGCAATTCCCACAGGGCACTTGAGTTTCCTACTTCAGGTTTTCTTTTTTTTATACATTTTGAGAGGAAAAAATTACAACTATTACACGATGTAAAGATAATTTAAAGGAAAGTATAAAATGGGTAACTTTAAATGTTTAATCAAGAAGTTTGTTATAATTAAGGTGCTTATGCTTGAATATGTCTTTAATAACACAAATATAATTGATAAAAAATATAGTAAATTAAGAAGCAATTATGTTAATATCGCTTATTATATATTGCGTTAATTTTTTATATTTATTAGACCTTCTCCGCCGTCTGCGCACCCGTCTCTGGCCAGTGATTGGCACGGATTCCGCTGATGATGGCGATGATAGCTCTGGTGATTCCAGCGTTGGTCTGGGATCTAGCTTCTCACTTGGTTTGCCTTTGACCCCCTTGGACCCCAAGAGTGGAAATACCACTTCAACTGTGAAGGTATGTCATAAAAAGGATTAGAAACCATAGTTTTTAATTATTAAATACGTGATTATTAAGATTATTGTAAGCTTTAATTAAAGACTGGTTTGTATTTATATTTTTTAAACTAATGCCGAACTATTTATCATCCGCCAGGTGGTGGATGGCCACAAGGTGGAGATCAACGAGACCGTTTTCGGAAATACCAACAGCGTGTTCAAGGTGCGTGTCGTTAATGTGAGGCCTCTGGATAGCGGCGAGGAGGTGGCCGAGGGTGTTCACACCAATGGTGGTGGCTTCCAGCCGGCCCAGGCGCCCGTTACATCTGCTCCGCAGCCCGCCAAGTCCGCGGGACAGGGCGAGTTCGATGATGAGGTGGAGGAGGATGGGCGCCGCGAGCCACTGGAGAAGCAGCCCAAGGACAACGAGATCGATGAGCCCAAGGTATACAAGTAATTTCGAGATAAAAAGAGACACAACTTTCTTGGAAAGAAAGACATTTAACCAGGAAATGCTTGGCAAGCGCCCTACTAACTAACACGAATTGTATATTGAGAACTTTCTATGAACTTGTAACATACCTACATATATACAGATATTTCTAATATTTTTTAAATAAAGTTTTGCATAAAACTAAACAGCAAAAATTGTATATATACAATATATATATGGAATGCCTGCGTTTTTTCCCTACCTACTAATGCAAATAAAATTAAATCTTATCGGTGACTTGTTTTTGGTTGTGGTTTGCTTTTATTTTTTTATTTGATTTACTTCTGTTTGTATAAAGCTTTTGTTTGCTAGTTTTTACACATTTTATTTTTAATTTAAGCGTGCTTTTTTCGGTAACGTTTGCTGTTTAATTAAGTTTTGCTAATTTGTCAGGCCAATAATCTGGTCCAACCGCAATCGTAAATATTTTATTAACACGACAAAATGTTTAATTGTAAAATTAGATGATTTTTGCTCCTGCAGTCATGTAATATGCACATTGGTTCATTGGATTTGTGAGTAATTTGATTTTTTTGCAATTGCATTGCATCTAAATTAATAATGCAAACAAATTATAGCTTGTGGCCACAATGCAAAAAAAAAAAAGAATAATCAAAATAGGTTGTAACAAAATATTATGCAAATGTATAGATAAGTAAAAAATGGTAATGTGATGAGAGTGATATATAGTTGTGAAACTTTGTAATTGACATATAAATTTATGAGTTGAATCAGGACAAAGTTGAAGCCTACAAAGCTGGGAATTAAGTCATTTTTTAAGGGGCTTATCCGGGGCAAAGTTTATTTTTAATGAGCATTTTAAATCAGTTTTAAATCAGTTTTTTTTTATTAAAGCCTTTTCATATGCAACTGATTTTGGATATTATTATATTAAAGGTAATAAGGTGCTGGTGTGGTAATCAAATGATTATTTTACTTTCTATTATTTCATAAGGGTATTACTATTTGATATTACATAATAATTAGGGATTTTGTTAAATTGTGAGAAAGTTATGGGAAAGGAAAGGGAAAAATTTTTATATAGTAACAAAGAAGAATTTGGACGTTCTAAATCGCTGTGACTTTAAATCCAACACATTCCAGCAACAAAAAAGATAGTTATAGAAATATTTATGCAGTATATTATTTAGATTATTCTTATTTTTTTAATATATTAAATAATCCAAACATTTACTTACCAGTTAGTTTGTTTTAGTCATTATAATCATTTTAAAATTACAAGTTGGTGTTTCGACGAATGTCCCCATTATATAAATAACCTTTTAAAGTAGCCCGTTCTATTTTTATTTTAACCATAAACTTCCCCTTCATTTCGGGCTTTAAAAAAATGTATATCCTCCACCCGAGATATATCCTTCCCCTTGGACAATTGGTTCCACAGGTTACCCCGTACATGCATCATATGCGACAATTTTTCTTGGCGTTTTTGCTGCAAGTCCATTAATTACTTTTAGGCCGTAATAAAAATTAATTTTTATTAAAAGTCATGCGCCCAGCTCGCATAAATCCTCGTCTTGGGCGTACTGGGCGTGGCAGGTGGGGTTCGGAAAAGGTCCGTATTTATGAGAATTTATTGTGGCGAAATCGACGAGTGCCGGTTGGATAAATTTTTTGTTGCTCTCTGCGAGCCGCATAAATCAGCGGGAAATTAATAAATGACCATAAAAAAAAAGAGAAAAACAGCAATGCGGCGTAAAGCGCCATTATTAACAACTTTAAAGTTGTAAGTGACATGTCAACGTTTAAATACGCAAATTTAAATTTAAATAATGCCAGCGGTGACATTTTTGTAGCCGCAACGGAAGCAAAAAGGAATATAAAAAGAAGTAAAAACTATTTGCACAAGTTGCGAATTTCATTCGATTTGTTGTTATATTTCCATTTCCATTTTATTTTTTTTTTGCGGTGTTCAACTTTATTTTTCATCTCGCGCGGATATTGAAAGTTGTGGCTTCTGTTTTTGGGGGGTCGGGGGTACTGGTGTGATGACTTCTCATGCGTTTATTTGAATTTAATATTCATGGTTATAAATATTAATATATATAGTATATATACACACACACACGCCCACGGAAGGGAGTGTGTGCGATAACTCCTTTGCACGCTGCATCGAAACATTGAAAAATTGTTGAAGGCTGTTAAACAATTTGGCGATTGAAGCTCTTTGGAAAAACGCATGTGCCATAATGGCAAACACACTCTGGTGACTGTGTGTTTTATTAATATTTTCCTATTAAAAAAAAGCAAAAAAATAACCAGACAAATGCACATAATTCACATTCATGAATGTGTGAGCTTTTGATAACTTTTCACAAATTACTCTGTGCATTTGCATTTCAATTTGAATGCCAGCTGAAGGGTAAGGAAGAAAAAGTTGGCGAATTTTCTCGTATAAGGGAGACAGATATTAATAAAAATTGTAAAACAAGAGAGTCAACTTCAATTTGCTTTATTAAATAACTTTTAAGGGATGTTAGAGAGTT
This sequence comes from Drosophila parvula, assembly GCA_018904695.1. NCBI lineage: Eukaryota > Metazoa > Arthropoda > Insecta > Diptera > Drosophilidae > Drosophila > Drosophila parvula. Next base: position 43,068 of record JAEIIG010032063.1, read on the forward strand.
TGTAGATTATTTAATACAATAAGTATAGTGATGCGGTTTGTATAATAATATAGGAGAAGTAAATAATAGATTTTAAATAGCTAAAGTCCTAGCCAGGTATTTGGTTGCTTTTAAAATTTCAACTGGCTCTCTGCCGGCACATGCACGATATCAACATTCGTGATGCTTCGGCAAAGGTCTTCGGTTACACTCTCCGCAAATTAAAGCACAGCATTAGTGATGTCCCATTGTCATGTTCTAGCTAAATATAGGCGATATCAGCGTTAAATATCAATTTTTGTAGGCATAGCTATGTGTCTGTTCTCATCTCTAAGCACTTTACTTTATTTCTACCCACACAAATCTTCACTGTTTTAAAGTAATAACTTTTTCTTATAATAAACAAACCAATTAATAACTGACTTTATTTGCGTTTAAGAAATCATAAAAAATTAGAGGAGTAACCTGACAGATACGTATCCATCGTCTCTGAGGTAGATCCCAAAAATGCCTTAAGATCTTCAATCAGTTTCAATTCTAAAGAAATTCTCAAGAATCCCAGAGATCGTGACTCATTCATTCATTCATTCATTCATTTGTCGTATGTGTAGCCCACTGCCTCCGTTTCAATTCTTCCCATTTTCAATTCTTCCGGTGTGTGAAATCACCTCGAAATACAACAAATACTTAAGTGATCACAACGGACAGAAATAAATAAATGTGCAAAAACAGTGTGTATTAATAATATAAATTTCTTAGAAATTGCTAATGAGCGTAAAGCAAAATTGAACAAAAATCGACGAAGGGGAAGACTTGAACTAGTGACGTCACATAGCCTCTAACAGGAGTGAGCGAGAAGGGCATTAGTGAAGGTGAATCATGGGTGCGACTCTGCATTATAAACGGTAATAATGAATGAAGCCATTATGCTAAATAAGACAGAAAGAGATAAAGCTAAAGGCGGGAGCGAGAGATTTAACAGTATGAAGAAATATATCTCTGTTAAGTTCTCTAAGCTTTGCTCTTCTGTTTCCATTTCAGTTTCAGCTTCTACATTTTTGTTGTTTCTTTTTCTCTCTTACGCAGATCGCAAGTTAAGCTGACTCAGCTAGTTCTGTTAAGCTTGCCCTCTCTTTCTTTAAGATTCAGTGTTTGCATTATTTTTCTGGGCTTGTCATGAATGTTATAAAACAGTTAGCTTATCTTAACAGCAGCTCAGTTGAAGATTTGAAGGCAACGCGTGAGTGTCTTCCGAATTTTGTGAATTTTTAAGTTAATAACAATAATAATTATTTAGTACTTTGAAACGAAATTCATATTTAAGATAAACAGATTATTAAATATTCTTATAACAATGGTTTCGTGAATTAAATAAAGCCTAACACTATTTTAATTAATAATAATCAGCATGTTGTCACAGCTTTTAAACTAGAAAAAAAAACTAAACAAACCTGATTGGCTCTTAGAATAAATCACAATAAATTAATTCCAACTTTTATTTCATTTATTTCGCACACATAATGCACCTGCAATTCATACACCCACATTCACACACGTGCACAGTCCACCACAACAACAACAACAACAACTGTAAGATCTACAACAACCAAACTTGCCACTAGATCACCTGAAGATTCCGACTCGGAAGCAACAGACATCAGTGAAGATATAGTGGAGACTTTGTCAGAAGAAGAACAAAAGAAGACCATGGATCAGCTGCAGGAAATGATGGCATCCATCCAAAAGGAAGTAGAGAAGGAAGAGGAACTCCAACAGGAGCAACACGATCACCAGAAGATGGAATCCCTGGAGATGGCGGAGAAGAAAGAGCGCGAAGAATTCGATTCGTCCGATGATGAAGATGCTGAAGCCACAACGCCTGTCGTAATGAGCGAAACCTTCAACGAGGAGTGGTCTGAGTTCGATCAGGATCAACAACACGAACTGGATATCGAGGGTGATATTGAAAACGATCTGAACAACGATATCGACATTGAGGAGAATTTCGTGCCCGTCGATCTGTCCAACGATATAGCCATAAACGATCTGGCTGCCGCCGATCCTGATTTTCCGCATAATCCCGATGCCGAGGTGTTTGCGCCACCAGCTTTGCTTAAGGCTATGCCTATGTTTGAGAAGCTCTCATTATCAGAGAACTCCAAGTGAGGATCCTTCGCGGGGATCCCTATCTAGTCTAGGCAGTGTCTTTTATGCTAAGTCCCCTAGTTGTAAGCTAAACGTCAACGAGGATATCTCTGAGAGATCCAAGGAAATCGGCATTCTTTACAATCGTAATTTATCGTATTTATTTCGACAGAAGGCGAGTATTAAGCGTGCACAGACTGTTGCATTGGAAATTATTTATTGCTAAAATACAAATATTAAATTATAAATAAAATATTTTACAAATCTCAATGAATGACTTACCTACAACTTGGTCGAAAAGAAAAAAGTAAGTACAAGTATCCTTTAAACCATTTAAAACATTAAAACGTAATTGTTTTATAGTCTTTTTATGTAAATCTATTTTTCAACGTTTCTAGCAATTAATCATTTGCATAATTAAGATCAGCAGATTGATTCATCTTGATTTATTTTAATTAAAGTAAATTATTAACCCCATCGCGCCGAGGGCTTTAAGAGCATTAACCAAATTGCTGCATAATTTCAGGCTCAAACATTTTTGTTCTTATTTAAAGTGCCAATTTTCGATAGTGATTTAAATTTAAATTGAATATGAACAGAAAATGCTTTATAGGCATTATATGCCTCATTAGTTCTCAGCGCGATTAAAAAAAAACCAACAACATAGTTAATTATTTTTTTCATACTATTCATGGGGGTAATTAATTGTGGTCAACTTATGGTTAACTTAATTGCCTGTTATTCTTTTGTCAAACAAAACCTGGCCCATAAAACCATATTAATTGATGAATTATTGGACAAAGGGTATATTTTTATTTTATCTATTGTATTTAGTTAGAAAAAAGTAAGGTTTTCCATTACTACTTTTAATAATATTAATTGAGTTTCATGTTCTCTTATAATTGTATTTATGGAGTGCTAAATAATTATTTCAATTGTTCAAGAAACATACTTGAAAGTCGTGTTTTTCTGGACCGTAATTTAAAACCCAGAAGAAAAACTCCAATCCATAATATATATATATATATTATATTTATATTTATATCTCAAATAATGCAATTTATAAGTAATAATTGATTTTATTGAAAAAATGCAAACATACAGCAATGTTAAAGACCATTAATTTGTCCATTGCCTTATATTTACGCTTTAATTTTATGTTGGTTAAAATGCATTGCAAGCTCATTGAATGCATAAGTGGCCAGCATATTTGCGCATTGCAGCCAGAGTTGCCATCAACATTATCAGGCGAATAACGTTTGTTAACTGTTTTTGAGTATAAAGCATATCGGTAATTATGGCCTCTGAGCTCTCCATGCGTAATTCTTGTGGTGCTTCAAGAGCTCCTCTTCCACCTGTCTGCTCCATGCTTTATTTCCCATCCCATCCCAGCCAGCCCTTTGTATATTTGCTTTGGCCGTTGCGTTGCGATGATTGCAACTTTTCAATTCGTATTTACAAAAGCGAAACAATGCACCAGCCATACAAATGCGGCTATACGGATTTTCAGGTGTGTATGTTATGTCTGTGGCATGCGTTCGTTTAACAAATTCGAGTTGCAAACAAAACGAAATCCCTCGGTCTGTATGTTGCTTTTCATCAACCACTTAAGCCGAGCTTTGGTCAAACTTTATCGGACATTAAATATATTAATTGGGATGTGCCCATACCCCGGTGTATACCTCTTCCAGAGATTGTTTGGCAGCCGGTCGAATTTGCTTACTTTTAATTATCATTCATAAATTAAATCCTCCTTCGTTTGGATATATGTACATATGTATATTTGTAGGCTTAAAGAAAATATAATTTAGTTTTCCTTTGAACCATTCCCATGTCCACTAACTTAATTTAAGCTTCTCGTGTTGGGGTGTTTTCCGCAACCACAGCGTTCCAGATGCTATGAGGTGACAACGTGATATATTCCGCAGGACCTGCTCCTAATGATGCCACATGGGTTCTGCTCCCACAAACTACACAGGAGAAATTATGTTAGAATTCCTTTAAATACGAGTTTTGACTAGGGATGGCAGTAAGTATCGATATATCCATACTGTATCGACGCAAAGGTCGATAAATAAATCGAAATCGTATGTTTTAAATATAGTCGGGAAAAACTAATATCGATCTTTATAGATAAATGCAACAAATATGTTTAGATATTTAAAATTTCGGTATATCAAATTGTACGATATTTTCGATATGATATTGTACGCGATATTCGATTCAGAGGTTTTTCTGTCGATATACTTTCCTAGTTTGTACTTACGGATAATGTACAAAAATGTTTTTAAATTTCGAATAAAACTGCTTAAACAATTGTATATTTTTCTGATTCGAAGAAAGCAAGGCTAAACTCGGAAAAAGAATTCCATCTTTTAAAGTTGTCTTTCTATAAGTTTTTAATATTTTTTCCACTTTACAGTTCTTTATTATTTGCAGTGTAGTTTCGCATGCTCGGTTATAACTAAATACATAGTTTAATTCGTGGCTCGACGCTTTGTTCACGGTTGTTGCTTCCGCTTGTGTTTTTAATTTCGTTATGCCTTTGTTGCCAAATGGGCAAAAGGACGCGTTGGGTGTTAAGCAGGAGCAGGAGCAACAGGAATCAGGGGGCGTTAGGGGTTAAGGGAGCAAGGCAAACACGGATTTGGCAGAGATTAGCGCTCGGTTCTGGCGGTTTTGTCGGTTTACTTTAGTTTCCGGTTGCCAGAGTTGAAGTTAATTAATTTTCGCTTATTTGATTGTTTGCGTGGCAAAATGAGCGTTGGCTAAGCTATTTGCCAAGTTAATTCTTTCCCATGCATTCTTTTTACATTTTTCAACACAAATGATCTTTTATTTTATAAATTCAATAACATTTTAACATTTAAATTAACGAAAAACCTAATTATGTCTCCTCCTCTGGGCCCTATCCTTCTCAACGCGCCTTAGAATGTCATCCATGTTGGTGATTAATTTTTCTAGAATTTCCTCCAGCAGGCCCACACGATTACTTAAGCTGTAATAGGCGTTTCATTGGGATATGTATGTAAGAATATGAATAATACTTGACGATGTGGTATGCTTACCGAACGAACTCCTTATTTTCTTCATCTGAAATTTCCCGGAAATAGCGAGCCCTGAAAATATTAGCATATAATTAGTTTACAAAACGGAATGGAGCCGCCAGAGGGGGATCTTACTCTGCTGGTGTTAAGTTCTTGCGCATCTCTTCGGGCTCTTCGTCGGCCTTACCTTCCCGTTCCGCTTCTACAGCTTCCTCGGCAGTGAGGACATGAGGCGATCGTCGCCGCTTCCGGCCGCAGTGAGTGATCACGTAGAGAATTCCCATCAGTCTCCTATAGACAAACGAACCCAAGTGACTGCGTCCCTGGGTGATCTCACCCTTCACCGTGTTATAGGTCTCCATTATGATGGCAAGAAACATGTTCTAGGGTAAGAGAAATGTAAATACCATGAAGAAGAAGCGGTTATAAAATAATACTTAATGAATATATACATATATAATATTAATAAATATATTATATTTAAACAGTATAAACTTACCAACAAAATGAAGAACACGAGCAGAATGTAGGTGAGGAAATAAATGGGACCCAAAACCCGATTTGCCTGCTCGATGAGATTGTATTGAAAGTCGCCGAGAATCATTCTAATCATGGTCAGAATGGAGGTAATAAAATTACGAAAATCAGGGTGTTTGGTGCCAAATAAGAGCAAACCCAACTGGGCATAGGCCAGAAAGACAATTCCAAACATAAGACTAAAGCCAGCCAAGTCTTTGGAGCACTGCAATTTTCACACATTACCCCGATAACATTTGCTTTATATTTTATAATCATTCTACAAACCCTTTTCAGCGTCGTTGTAAACTGCACAAGGGTCTTGTTAAAACTGATAAACTTGAATATTTTGATCCATACGAGAAATGCCAAAATGGCCATCAAGTCCACATAGATGATGTTCCAGAAACAGAGTACGTCCAGACTTTGATAGGTTAACTCTAGCTTGGCCTTGTTGGTGACCGACGATACCTTAAAAGTGTGCCAAACATTGTATATCAAAGCAAAGTAGCATAGCTGCAATCATAATATAAATAATAATAAGTAAAAATAAAAAAAATGGAAATTGGAAAATCCTTACCAGCAATATAATACCATCAAGTATATTTATAATGGATAAGAAGTAATTTTTACATCCAGACTTGCGCACTTCAGTGATTTCATATATGGTGTAGTATACGATTATAATGTACCAGAATATATAGATCACTGTCATCACCATGCTGCGGTCCGTGAAGAAGGAATATTGCTTTACCGTTTGCAAATGGGCCTGGGGAATGACACCGCCCGTTGGCGGAATCTCCGCAATTAATCTGAAATTATTGGTTATACGAATAAAGAACCAGTCTAAAATCGAATCGATTTGAAACTCACTTGACGCTTTGAAAAATATCCGTATTTTCGTTATACAAATTGAACTCGACCAGACAGAGCCTGGAGCCCCGGTCAAGCCAGTGATCGTTCTTTAACCCCGTAATGATCTCCATATTTTTATCCTTCTCGTAGGTCAAATCCGCCACATAGCCGCCGGAACGATAGAAAGCCAGCACTGTCCAGAGCGGCGTGCTCCCCAGATCTTTCATCGTCCGGTACTGTATTCCATGATGCTTTGACTTCTCCTCGGCTGATGAAGAATAGGCGGCATAGCAGGTGTTGAAGTAACGGATGAACGCATCGTTCACATAGCAACTGTCTTTTCGAACACGGATTTGGCGGAGTCGCGGTGGACCCAGCAGCAGGTTCTCGTAGAGGAAGATGCGTCCCTGAAAATTAAAGAAAAAAAAAAAAACCGAAGGAAGATCGCATTGAAATTAAACTACGAATTTCGATATTGATTACCTCCAGATGATGGGCCGATGATGAGGCAGCTTTATCATGTCCGGATGGTGGGTCCGTTTCCGCCTGTCGGACCACCCTCTTGCCAGCCACCCAGTCAACGCCGGGATCCCAGTTATATGGGCTATTCTCAAGCAGTTTCTTCAGCTCGTCGGTCTGCCCTGTTGCATTTGTTCTACGAGATTGAGGGATTTCTGGAGCAGTAACATTAGGCGCCGTCATATTATCCGTAGATCCTCCGTCCAGAAAGGTCATATCGCCGTGAAGGGTTACTAGAAAGTTGTAAACCAAATAGTCCCACCAATCCGGCACGGTGATTAGCTTTTCGAAGCAAACAGTGACCGAGGGGGCAATCACTAGCTCACGTGTCGTGAAGAGTCTCCTTATTGTGTCATTGAAGTAGAACATGTACGAGTGGCGCACCGACAGAGTTACTGATAAATAAAGTATGTTAATTCTCTTATTAAAACAGTAACAACTAATTCAGGTTAATTGCAAACTAAACTTATTGATATAGCGGAGTGCAGAGAGAGTACAAAATGTACAAATAAAAACACAGTTGTTATTTTATCGATAAAATCAATAATATCAATAAATGCGAAAAATGCAAAATCAATAGGAAATTTCAAATAATTTATATACCATTTGTGAGATACTAACACTTTCAAATTACATATATGCTATATTTATCGATACTTTAAACTTTGTGCAATCAAACAATGATACTTTCTGTGATATTTTTGTATTGATCTTGGTGTTTTCTAGTTGATAAATTATGAATTCTTATTGATAAAAGTCTACAAATATATATATATATATTTTACACTTACCCATCGATGTTAAGATCAGGAATATAATAAACACGGAAAACTCGATGAGGGCATCACGCACTTCCTCATCGGTGGTGTACATGATGCGATTCGTCTTGGTCCTGCCCCGTCCGATATTGCCCATCGACTGAAGCCGTCGCCGGGGAGATCCCGATTCAGTGGTCTCCGCCGCCGACTTTTTCCTAAATATATTGAATCTCTTCTTGCTGTTGCTTCTAGTAGTCGCTGAAGTCGATGGTTCTATCTCTTGGTGCGATTCAAGAATCGTTATACCTTTAACACCTTCGGCCTTCTTCGGCGGGGACGATGGAAAAGAAACCCGACGAATAGACTCAGTTTTTTGTGGTTGTGCATCTTGGGAACTGCTCCGATTGGGGGGAGAGAGTGTAACAGATTTCGGTGGTTCGTCTTTTTTTGCTTGTGGCGGAGGTGATGACGATGGCACCGAAACGGGAACAGGTTTTCTAGAAGCTAGCGAACCTCGAACACTAATTCTTGGGGATGGAACATTGTCTACTGGAACAGCCTGCCCTGGTGAGACCTGGCGTGGACCCGAATCGGGCACACTCTTGCCAGAGACAGAAGCAGCTCCGGTATCCCGATTAGTTATTCTTGGCAATGGAACCTTGTCTACTGGCGCTGTCCGCCCTGGTGAGACCCGGCGTGTCTTCGGGCCGGAGGTGGCCGATGTCCCAGCTTTTGGAACACTTGAACTTCTATGACGGCGCGGCGGCGGAGGTACAGGCGGTCCGCCCTTCGGTTTTTCACCTTGACCCTTTTGCGACATTCTTAAAAGACGATTTTTATTTAACTTTTGCTAAACAATTTTTTTCACTGAACAGAGCAAAGAATTTATTTCCAGGAGCTCCGACTAGCTTCAGACTGAAAAATGTTGTGAGCTGACCCCAGCGACAGGCACACGTATCTTGAAGTTTAAAGAATGCTTGCTCGGACCAAAGCTCAGGTAGAGTAAAGTGTTGCCCACTTGGGTTTTTTGTAGCCAACATTTTGATTGATTTTTTGGCGAATAAAAAGAGAAATTTAAATGGAAAGAATACAAAAATTAAGTATAATAAATTTAAATATAATATAAATAAATATATTAAACTTCTTATCTCATTCTATAGAATTTATAGGTTGGATTTTTGAAGTACGATTTGAAAGGGTTTTAAGTTTAAGAAACTATTCATTCAGCGATAAATTGTAATTTCAATTTCAATTTATAAAATGAAACCATTATGTTGAATTTTTTATTTTATTTAACGTTATTTATATTTTTTAGTTAGAATTTTGTAAACTGTTTCTATTACCTAAATTAATTATCTATATCTTTATAATCTCCAATAAGAAATCAAGTGCAGCAGCTTGTTTATACGTTATGTATTGCTTCCACCACAGAAGCTTTTCAGTAAATTTATATGACGATAGAATTTCAACACTTTTATTTTGCTTCTTTATTAAAGCTTAGCAATTTGGCAATGGACTTTTTCGATGCCAACACTGGTCGATGGCAGCACCTGAAAAAAAGCAAGATCCAGACAACAGCTGCACATTCGGCGACGCCGTGCATATGCATATTTCATGCGTTAACGCCAACATTTGAATTGCAACCCAGGAGCGGATTCGTTGAAGGAGGAGATGCCGTAGGTGGGGGAGATGGCAGCCAGGATGCAGCCAGGATGCTTTTGATTTATGGCAGTCCTTGTTGGATGGCCCACCTCTGCCTCCTACTGGTCTGCAGCTATCAGCGCCAGTTGAGTTGTCAGTTGGCGCATAAAGAATGCATGTACAATAGCATAAATGTGATAAGATCCCTCTCTCAACGAGCGAATTCTGGAGTTCCTGCGGAGGACTTCACTGGCAGCAGGACGAGAGTGACTTTTCTTTAAGGCGATTTAACAGTCTTAGATGGATGTCCTCCTTCCAGGCAGGTAAATAAAGGCCTTAAGAATTATTATTCGTGGCTTTAAACTGGATTTAAATGTTAGAAATTAAAACCACCATGTATTTATATATATTTTTTAAATATTTTATTTGTAAATATGTGAAACCGATCGATTTGCTTCCATTTCTTACACACCGCTCAATAAAATGTTATTTTAAAATACCGACTAAGTTGTTTACATTTTAATTTGTTTGACTTTTAATTCCATTCTGACATCAAGTGCAATTAAGTACAAAGTTGATAAAATGTGGTTTTGCTTTGAAATCAAATTAATTGTTAAGTTAAGCATAGAATATAGTTTAAAACTATTAATGGCTATATAAAATAGATTTGATGTAAGGATGAAGAAGCCATTCCAGACGTTAACATTTTGTTTGTGACTTTATTTTGATTTAGCTAAAACTACTAGTTGATGTTTACGATATTTCGCATCTTAGGTGTTCTTTGCAGGCATTTTTCACCTGTCTTCATTATTAAGCATTATTTTGTAGCTAACCCTTTGAATGTTTCTCACTACGAACGGAATTTCGAATGTTTTCTGTTGGTTTGTAATTATATTTATTACCTTAACACTTAACTAAATATTAATTTACTAAATTGTTTCGTTTTTGATAAGTGTGCAAAATGTAAAATTCTATTTTTGTCTGCATTTGCTGTGATTTTCAATAAATTTTCTTTCCATCTTTTGTTGGCTTAACTATTTGGCTTGGATAAATACTTTGGCGCCGCACACAATGCAGCTTCAAATTTCTGGATTTTATTTTGTTTTTACTTGTACAACTGGTTTGCCGACCACGTTGATTAGTTTAAGATTAGAGCTTGATGAAAAATGGTTGATGGTTGTGTTTCAGCAAATGTGATTGCAACAAGGATGCAACTTTTAAGCTACTTCTTTGGTAGGGGTTTGATTTTGCGGTTCATTTTTTTGTGCACTCGAGAACATTATTTGTAAGCCTTTCATCTAGTTTAGGTTTCTATTCACTTATCAGATACATCTTTTGTAATTGGTCCTTTGGTTTCAGAACGTTGTTGCTAAAAAGAAGGCACAATTTTTTAGGCTAGTTTTTTTGTTTGCTTTGTCTGTTGTGAATAAGTTGTGACTTTGTGCCGGGTGCCTCCATGCCACCTTAGCTGATATTTTTCTAGTACGGCTTGGCCGCATCCTTGGAACGTTTCAGTTGGACCTTCAGTCGCTTGGTGCCGATCTGAAATCCGTGCATCGCCTGGATGGCCGCATTGGCCGAGTGCGGATTGTCGTAGGACACAAAGCCGAAGCACTTGGACAGGTTGGTCTGCTTATCGATGAACACCTTGGCCGACAGGACATTGCCGAAGGGCAGAAATGTCGACGCGAGATCCGTGTCAATGAACTCCTGAGGTAGGTGATAAATGAAGAGGTTGCTGCCATCTGGACCTGGTTAGCACATAAAATATTAAATTATTTAAATATTTAATTAATTTAATTATCCGTTTGAACTCACCCTCGATTTGTTTGCCAGCCACGCCCGCTGCTGCCGCTTGTAGGGCGCTGGCAGTCAGTGGCTGAGCGGCTCCATAGGCGGCGGCTCCATTTGTCAATCCACTCAAGGAGGGGGTATAGGGATCGGCGGCACTCGGCGTCCCTAAAATTGTACTCAACCTTATCAGATTTATTCACACAAAAATATTCAATTTAATCAATTGATAAATAGTCTCAAAATAATGCTAAAATTGTATTTGTTTATTTTTTTTCTCAAAAGAACAATTTACCCAAAAACACACACACACACACACTCAGAAAGAGGACAAAGACATAACACACAACACACACAGTGGGACACACAGGGAAACTGGATACAGAGAAAAATATAACCATATCTGAGCAATAAACGAACCCAAGTTGAGTTAACGCATATGAGATTTTGGCCCTTTATTTATTATTATTTTTAGTCGTCCTTTTCACACTTCGTGCTCAACCGTTTTATGCCTTCTTTTATCATCCCTTTTCTTTTTTTTGTTTGTTTCCCTCGTCCTTTCATTATTAAATTTTGTACTTTCTTTTATTTTGCTTCTGTGTCCTGTGGAAAAAAATGTGTTAGCCTTTGTTGTTTGGTCTCTCCCTGCGTGGCGCCTGGTTTTTTTAATTGAGCCAGCAAACATTTTCGTTGATGCCGCCGCTGTGCTTTTTCATAATCTACTATAAATTTATTACTATTCTTTTAGATTTTTCCTTCTCTTCTTTTTATTGCATTTCACACAGGAATTTTTTATTGGGTTTGCAAATTTTTCGGGTGCAATTCGGGCGGGAATGTAAGTTTTAGAAGGAAATTAATTGAATGTTTTGTGGAATCCATAAAAGTTGCTAATTGAAAAGCTGATTGTAATCGTGAATGTGGAAAAATGTTTGGAAATTTATTGCCCCAACTTTTGCTATTTTATTTCATTTGTATGGTAAGAATTTTATTTAATTTTTATTGCTAAGTGAGGAATGAAGTTTAACGTTAAATAATTGCTACTGTACTAGATGCAAATAAATGTTATTCCTTTTTAGTTACTACAAAAAGTTCGTGGTTTAAGCACCCTTAGAAGTTATTTACTTTTTAATTTTCTTGCAATTTATTTGGCTTTAAATTCCAGCTTTCCCTTCTACCTATATTTTGGTTTTTAATATACAAGATTTCGTTTCATGTAAATATCATGACCAGGCCTATGCCAACCAATCTGTGCCTGACTCCCCGGAATGTTGTGGCAATATATTTTTTCTCGCTTCTATTTTGTTTTATTAAAAACTCAATTTTTTTCCAAATGCAATCAAGAACGTGTTGTTTGGAATGCCAAATATTTCCTTTTGTCATAGATTTAATTCTTTGCCGCATACACTGCCTTTCCAAATTGTTTCTTTTTTTTAGAAATTCGTTTTTTTGCGTTGGTTTTTGGTACATTTTATTTTTATTGACAGAGAGATGGGCAAACTGTAAAAATGCAAACATTAAAGAGTAAAGAATACTTTGAATTAGAAACGTTCTGGCAGATATTGAAGTTGGTATTGCCTGCGGGGTTTTCCGAATTTAATTAACTATTGAACTTTGGCATTTTCGGAATAATTTAAAACTATTTTTAATATTTCTTTTCGGAAGTTTATTATGAAAATGCAAAAGTGAGCTCCTGTATTTGTTTAAGCTGCAAAAATATCTTGATATTATTAAAAAGACATTTATTTATGACTTCTTTTATTACTAAGGAAGTTCCTTGCTTTCTTAAAATCAAAGTAATATTATTTATTGACAGAATATTTGCATTATTTAGGGATAGGGCTTGGCGGGGCGCTGTCATAGGCTCATGCAGGCTGCGTGGAAGGGCTATATTAATAGGACTTATATAGTTTAGGGTTAGTGTGATTAAGTGTCAGAGGTATAACTCTGTTTGATTACAATACAAAACAAAATAACACATACAAACATTTACAAAATACACAAACACAACCACCCGTACCCGAAACATACATATTGATACACTCAATAAATTTAAAATATATGTAATTACGGAAATATTCAGGGGAATATGTTTCCTTTAAGCGTGCTTTCCAAAATATGAAGATATATTTAATAGAAAAACCAATTCTATATCAAATGTTGTTGAAGAAAAATTGTTCTATATCAGTTCATTATTTAATGTTATATTTTTAACAGGGAAAAACTAGTTTGAATACTTTATTTCGATATTATTAAGTATGAATTGTTTTATTTAACAATATTACTTGTTTTTATGATTTATTTTAAAGCAGAAATAAATCTTGTATGAAATTAAGAGCGTTTCGAATGTTTAGCTATCCCCCACAATTTTAAAATTTTAATTAAATCAAAATATAAATATCTATTTAGTAAGAAAATATACTAGTTTCTCTATGTTTTGGAATATTTGGGGAAAAGTGCTTCCAGGATGCCGCATTCCTGCTTTTTTTTGTTGGGGGGAGTGATAATTATGACTTCGTGATTTACTTACACAGCGCATTCAGGGTCAGCGTCTGACCCCCGCCCACCTGCTGGACGGGCGTGGGCATAAGCTGAGACATGTTGAAGGCCCCCGCCGATGGAGGTGGCTGCTGTTGCTGTTGTTGGGCGGCGGCATAGGCCAGACGCTGATGGTGCAGGCTGCTGTTACCGCTGCTACTCTGGCTGCTCGGGTTGTGATGGGCGATGGTCAGCGGATGGGCGTGGGCGTGGGCATGGGCATGGGCGTGGGCGTGGGCGGTGGGTGTGCCTAGCAGGGCTACCAGATTCTGCATAGACAGGGATGGAGCGGCGAGCAGTCCAGTGCCAGGAGCATGCCCGGCGGCAGGGATCCCGATGCCGCTGCTGCTGCTGCTGCCGCCGCCGCCGCCGCTGCTGCCTGTGGGTGGTGCGGATGGTGGTGATGGGCCGCCGCCGCCGCCGCCAAGTGGGAGAGGTGCTGCTGCTGCTGCTGCTGCTGCTGCGACGGCAGCCGATAGAGATGCGGCTGCTGCGGAAGCGGCGCTCCCGGCGGTGCCACCTGATGGGTGTGATTGAGGCTGTGGCTGTGACTGTGGGTGCTGGCTGTGGTGGGCACTGTTATCCGATGGGTGGTGGAAATTTAGTCCTGAGTTCCATAGTTATATTTTTTTTTTTTTGGTTTTTTGTTTTTGGTTTTTTGTTTTTGTACAGTTTTTTGAGTTGGTTGGTTTTATATGGTTTAAGGTTTTGAGTTGGTTGATTGATTGTACATGACCACAGAGTCAATCATAGACATACCAAATAATGTTCAACGAATATTTATATATATAAAAAAACATAGAAGAAAACACACACCCAATTGGATTATTTACATTTACAAAAAATTATAAGAAAAGTAATATCAATTTAACAATTTTTTTTTGTTCGGTTTTTGTTTCGGTTTCGGTTTCGATTCGATCAATTTTATGTAAATATGTAAATATACAAATCAAAACATAATCAAAATAAAGGTGGAAAAAGTAAACAAAGAGGGGAAAGAGGAAAAAAAAAAACGAAAACAAAATGAAAATGGGTAACATAAAATGAAATAAAAATACAAAATTAACTATGGAAAACACTTATGTTCAAGGAGGGGCTGAATATTTATCAATTTATGGAAATAAAAGGGAATTTAAAAACGCGATAAATTAATTCATGAAAAAAGATTTGATTGGAATATTTAATAAGAATTTAAAATCTTGTACAAATCTTTCAAAAATTTAGAAAATATAAGATT